>PVIC010031881.1:0-21006 GCA_004025085.1 Thryonomys swinderianus | reverse complement strand
TTTTGAGACAGGGTCTTGCTTTGTAGTTCAGGCTGGCCCTGAGCTCACTATGGTGCCCAGGCAAGCCGCCGCGAAACAACCCATTTTTTAAAAAAATCTTTGTAAAATGTATATTGGAATGTATTGTTCCTTGACTTACAGTTCTTTTTTTCTTTTTGAAATAGGGTCTTACTTTGTAGTTCAGGCTGGCCCTGAGCTCACTATGTAGCCCAAGCAAGCCTGGAACTCAGCAATCCTCCTGTCTCTGCCTCCCAAGTGCGGGGATTACAGGTATGAGCCACCACATCTGTCACTGTGGTATGTGGTACTGATTGCTGGTGGGCTTGAGTCATCACGCCCAGCATTGTGTGTGGTTACTGGATCGAACTCAGGACCTTGTGCTTGCAAGGAGGTGTGGAACCTCTGAGCTAAATCCCCGGCCCAACTTGCAGTTCTTTATAGACACCCTATCAGGACAAAACCCAAACTCCCTCCTAAGGCTTGCAGGGCATATATTACTGGTATCCGTCTACCTCTTTGATCTTGTCTTGGTGCCACTTTTCCCCTCGCACACTATGTTCTAATCATACTCGTTTTCACTATGTTTCTCTTAAGATGCCAAGATTATTTCTACCTTAGGTTCTGTTTAATAGCTGTGCCTGCTTTGCATGATTATCTCAAGTGTCATTTCCTTAGAGAGGCCCTCCTTAATCATACTGTTGAGAACAGATCCTACTCCAGGTCACCATAACATTCTATTTTACTATATCAATATCATCACTCTTAAGAAGTGTCTTGTTCATTTCACAGTCCCTTGCCTGCTTTGTTCCATGTTGCTCCCCTAGTCTCAGGATCAGTCACTGGCACATGGTAGGTGTTCAAGCACTGTACAGGATGAATGAAAACTGCTGTATTCAACCAATCCAAACAGAAGAAAACAAGGCATTTCTGTGGTTAGCATTTTCTTAGCCTGGTTCACTAAGGGCTCTTCAAACTCTACCCTATGTACATGACAGCTTTCCTGAACTGAAAGATCTTTGGTGACAAGGGCAAGGAATTATCTTAAAGAGGAGTCAACTATCTTTTGTCAACTGGCCACAGAAAAAGAATATATAGAGTATTTATTAGGGTACTCTAGTTGATAAGGTGCATCAGAACTAAAGTAGATAGGTGCTAGAATTTCTGTTCTAACAATGGGGTGAGAAAGAAGTTTAGAAGCACAGATATCCTGAACATAATACCTAAACAGGACCTTTAAAAAGTTATTACACTGGAAATATAAAAGAATTATGAGATTTTTTTTTTTTTTTTACTGAAAAAAACTAGGTTGAAGCTGACGAGATGTCTTCATAGTATCTCCTGACAGATTTTAGGATGTTTTCAAGTAGAAAAGTGATTTTTCTATACCTAGTATTACCTGCCCTTTTCTCATATCTCTTCTTTTTTTCATTCCTTCTTTCTCTCTTCTTTCTTTTTTTTTTCCTGGAGTTATTCAGCTAGAGTCTCACTATCTGGTTCATTGGCTTTGGACTTGTGGAGACCCTCTTGCCTCAGCCTCTCAAATACTGGGATTATAGGCATGTGCCACCACACCCAGCATCCCACCCCTTTCTATTTACCCTTTTTTGATTTAAAGGCAGCTAAATATGACTGATCAATTTTTAAATACATGGGTTTTTTTCTTAACTGTTCCTACAGGAAATTATTTCAGCCAATTTCCTAAATCAAATCTCTCCCTCAATGAGTCACCACTGACACTGGCTAGGATTCAAGTATCAATTAACTCATTCAACAGTTATTTTACTAAATCCCTACTCTGTGCCAAGGCAGACTACAATGTTTTCAGTTCCTGGGATACCACTTACATGAGGACTATACAAATGGTATACGCTAAAGCTAAGTAACCCAGCAACTCTATGCCAGAGTTTACTAGGTACCTGGCAAATAGGAAGGAACAAAAAAGAACTGGTTCTGGACTGGGGATTTAGCTCAAGTGTTACCACGTCAACCTTTGATGCACAAGGGCCCGAGTTCAAACCCTGGTACGGCAAAAAAAAAAAAAAAAAAAGAAAGAAAGAAAAAGAAATGGTCCTTTCCATCATGGAGTGTGTAATCTAATATGTTCCAATAAATAAAACAAAGAATGTGGTTCAGGCATCACACTACACACTTTTTGTTTGTTTTGAGACAGGGTCTCACTTTGGAGTTCAGGCTGGCCATGAGCTCACTATGGAGTCCAGGGAAGCCTGGAACTCAGCAATCCTCTTGTCTCTGCCTCCCGAGTGCTGGGATTACGGGCGCGAGCCACCACACCTGGCACTGTGGTATGTGGTACTGATTGCAGTGGGCGTGAGTCACCATGCTCGGTACTGTATGTAGTTACTGGGATTGAATCAGGGACCTTGCGCTTGGAGGGCAGGTGCCAGAACCACTGAGCTAAATTTCTGGCCCATACTACATACTTTTGAACATAATAACTCAAATGAAATAGGGCACATCCCCTTTTAACTAATAAGGAAATGTGTACTCAAAAAGTTAAGTAATATCCAAGGTCACTCACACAGAGTTCAAGCACCCCCCAAGTATCTAAGAAACTGTAACATAAATCTCATCAAAACAAGAGTTCCCTGTCTCCAGTTTCAGAGAGCTACTCTAGTCATCTATTCTAAGGTTACTCTATTACAAGGATTCAGTAATTTTTTCAAGTTAATACCACATTTTGCTACTTCAGTGTATGTATACATTAAAAGAGCCAGTTATGGGGGCTGGAGATTTAGCTCAGTGGTTCCAGCGCCTGTCTCGCAAGTGCAAGGTCCTGAGTTTGATCCCCGTGACCACATAGAATGCTGGGCGTGGAGACTCACGCCCACCAGCAATCAATACCACATACCACAGTGCCGGGGGTGGTGGTTCACACCTGTCATTCCAGCACTTGGGAGGCAGAGGCAGGAGGACTGCTGAGTTCCAGGCTTGCCAGGGCTACATAGTGAGCTCAGGGCCAGCCTGAACTACAAAGCGAGACCCTGTCTCAAAAAAAAAAAAAAAAAAAGCCAGTTATGTAGTTAACAAATTTTTTTCCATCTCTAGAAAGCCAGACACCCTTTCTGTGTTTTGGATTTCTAACTTTTACCTTTAAACTTTTTATATTCTTCAAGAAACATCTAATTCCACATTTAAGGTCCTTCATTTACATGCTAGACTCTAGAATAATTTTTGCTTAACCTACCAATCTCTTTTCCCCCTTCCCAATTTCCTTCTGCAAAGACAATGTATTTTTATATGTTTACTTATAAACATAATACTCTACTAAAAAGCTATTTCTTTGCTTCTCCTGGGAACTTTACTTGTGCCTACCAAAAATTATTGTTTTAAATAAATAACAACTGATAACATTTTTGTTTTTTTTTTGAGACAGGGTCTTGCTTTGTAGTTCAGGCTAGCTCTGAGCTCACTATGTAGTCCAGGCAAGCCTCGAACTCAGCAATCCTCCCATCTCTGCCTCCCGAGTGCTGGGATTACAGGCGTGAGCCACCACAACTGATAACATTTTTCACCCAAAGTAAGCTATCTATATTAGTTGTATATGTGCATTTTCCAGGCCACTATGATACAAAGCACAACAGTAGTGGACTTAATACAATTTGGACAGAATATTTACTTTTCCACACTAATAATTTTTTTTTTTTTTTGAGACAGGGTCTTGCTTTGTAGTTCAGGCTAGCCCTGAGCTCACTATGAAACCCAGGCAAGCCTCGAACTCACCAATCCTCTTGTCTCTGCTTCCCGAGTGCTGGGATTACAGGCATGAGCAACCATGCCTGGCAATAATTTCTATTTTTGCACATGCTATTATTTTTAGTATACTAGACATCCAGAAGGAAGTAAAGAAGGCATCAACAATTTCTACTACTGAGGATATGTTACCAAGAGGTTTCCTCATGCTACTGAGCTTTGTTTCTTGATCATAAACTAATGAGACAATTCAGCCAAACAGAGGGGAAAAAAAGTCACACTCAATAAATAAATTCAATAAATAAGGCCAAAGATATGCCTCCAATATTAGGCTGAATCTCTTTGACACATCAAAATGTTTCTATGTGTGAGACAGTTCTTAAGGGCACCACAAAACATAAAACCAGTTTGGCTTTCATAACCCTCTCTGCAAGTTATAAACTTACCAATTTACAAGTGCTATCACAGAAAAGTAATGAATAAAAAAAGGTGGAAAGATACAAAGAACAAAACCAAGAAAACAGACAACATACCTGGCAACATGAGAAAAGGCATCCACAAGGACAGATTCAAATTCTCTAGTGAATTCAGGTCCTTTCCTTTTACTGTTTTGGATCACATCATTTGCTAAGTACAGAAAAGTAAGCTTTCTATTTGATTTGGCTGAAAAACAAGAAAAAGAAGACAATTTAATTTACATCAAGGAATTTACAATTCTTCTGTTCTACACTATTCCTAAAGAACATTAAGAAAAATATTATCGGGCCGGAGGGTTAGCTCAGTGGTTCTGACGCCTGCCTCGCAAGCGCAAGGTCCTGAGTTCGATCCCCGGTAACCACATATAATGCTGGGTGTGGAGACACGCCCACCAACAATCAACACCGCATACCACAATGCCGTGGGTGGTGGCTCACGCCTGTAGTCCCAGCACTCGGGAGGCAGAGATAGGAGGATTGCTGAGTTCGCGGCGGCTTGCCTGGGCGCCATAGTGAGCTCAGGGCCAGCCTGAACTACAAAGCGAGACCCTGTCTCAAAAAGCAAAAAAAAAAAAAAAAAAAAAAAAATTATCTGTGTTCTCAAGCTTTATTTCTGTTATTTTAACCACAGTAATTGATGATAAAAATGAAGATAATCCAGAGAAAAATCCTAAAGTATAAACTGCCAATATTGATACTAAAACAAGGCTTTCATTTCTTTTACTATAAAGATATTTCTAAAACACTCTTAACTAACAAGAATTCCAGAATGAAAGATTGAGTTGTGTTTCACTTTTAAAATATTCTTATAATTTATGCTCCTAAACTGAGAATTTATCTCTGGCATGCAAATAACCACAATCAATCAGAGTAGCAACTCTAGAACCCAAAGGATGTTTACCTCAAATGCAAACATGAATTAATGCTACATTGTTACTGAAAATGTAGGTACATCTCAAATCTAGATATGCAAAATTATGACTCCTACAAAAACCATAATTCTTCTCTGTTAAATATACAAAGTGTAGCATTTCCTTTTACTCTGTATGGTTCCATATATTAAACCATAAAAACTTCATGCCTGAGTTAAAGTTGCTTGGGGCAACATTACTTTCATGGCTTCTATGCACATAACTTTTCAACTGTCAAGTTATATCACTACCATTTTTGGCCTAATTTTTTTCTTTTAAAGTAAATGTGAACAAAATTAGATATTTCAAAACATTAATTAAGTCTTCTCCAATGCTAAAGTAACTGAAAAACTCAAATAAGCTCTATATCAACTTTTACACACCTGAGTAACTAGTTCTGGCTCTCTGATGCTCAGAAATTACTTCTCTCTTTTGAAATGCACACAGCATGTGGAAGCTCTGACACAGCAGGCATGGACCTGACATTTTAAAATGTAACTATAGGAGAATAAGCTAAGTTAGAAACAAGACTTCAAAAGCATATTACATTTTAAACTGATATCTTAAAAGGTTGTAAAATATAGATATATTGAATTATATTAATCTTCTAGTAATAATCTAAATTAGATGGTGACCTGATAAGAATATCAGAAACCTGGAGCTATCTTTAAGTTCTCATTTTTACACAAAATGAAGAATAAACTCCACAGTCATAACACCATGCTACTGCAACAAAGATACAACAGAGCAAAAAGCATTTTTTAAGGTGCAGTAAGTAAAACAACCAAGTCTATAATATGAAAGTTAGTGGACTCAAAACTAAAGAACTCAAGGCAAATTTGACTATGCAGAGCTCCAGAAAGTCCATATTCTTTATATTAATAAACCTACAATTCAAAGTATACAATGTCAATTTGGACATTCAAGACCTGAGATATTTTTAAATTGAATTCTTTATTGGTACAATTTATATACATCCTCAATAAAATACTGGCAAACAGAATACAGAAGAGTTATCAAGAAAATCATACACCCTGATCAAGTCGGATTTATCCCAGGGATGCAAGGCTGGTTCAACATACATAAATCAATCAATGTAGTACACTGTATTAACAGACTCAAGGACAAAAACCATATGATTATCTCAATAGACACAGAAAAAGCATTTGACAAAATCCAACACCCATTTATGATCAAAACCCTACAGAGAATCAGAATCGATGGACTTTATCTCAATTTAACACAAGCTATTTATGAGAAACCAACAACCAGCATCATACTTAATGGGCAAAAATTGAAAACTTTTACACTAAGATCAGGAATGAGACAAAGATGCCCGTTGTCACCACTCTTGTTCAATATAGTGCTGGAAACATTAGCCATAGCAATCAGGCAGGACAAAGATATAAAAGGAATAAAGATAGGAAAGGAAGGGGCCAGAGGGTTAGCTCAGTGGTTCTGGTGCCTGCCTCGCAAGCGCAAGGTCCTGAGTTCGATCCCCGGTGACCACATACAATGCTGGGCGTGGAGACTCACGCCCACCAACAATCTACCACATACCACAGTGCCTGGCGTGGTGGCTCACGCCTGTAATCCCAGCACTCGGGAGGCAGAGGCAGGAGGATTGCTGAGTTCGAAGCTTGCCTAGGGTACATAGTGAGCTCAGAGCCAGCCTGAACTACAAAGCGAGACCCTGTCTCAAAAAAAAAAAAAGATAGGAAAGGAAGAAGTTAAACTGTCATTATTTGCTGATGATATATGACACTCTATATGGAGGATCCTAAAAACTCAACCAAGAGACTGTTAGACTTAATTACCAAATTTAGTAGTGTTGCTGGATACAAGGTTAATGCTCAAAAATCAACAGCCTTTGTCTACACAAACAACAGACTCACTGAAAGAGAAATTGGGGAGTCAATCCCTTTCACAATAGCATCCTGAAAAATGAAATATCTAGGAATCAACCTAACAAAGGAAGTGAAAGACCTCTACTCTGAAAACTATAGGACTCTGAAAAACGAGACAGAACAGGAAATCAGAAAGTGGAAAGATATCCCTTGTTCGTGGGTAAGGAGAACCAACATCGTCAAAATGGCTGTATTCCCACAACTACTATACAGATTCAATGCAATTCCAATTGAAATTCCAACGCTATACTTCACAGAGCTAGAGAAAATAATACAAAAATTCATCTGGAACCACAAGAGACCTAGAATAGCAAAAGCAATTCTAAGCAACCACGACATGGCAGGGGGTATTACAATCCCCAATTTAAAACTCTACTATAAAGCCACTGTGATAAAAACTGCATGGTACTGGCAAAGTAACAGACCCAAGGACCAGTGGAATAGATTAGAAGAACCAGAAACAACCCCGGATACACTAAGCCATCTTATCTTTGACAAAGGAGCCAAACATCCTCAGTGGAGGAAAGACAGCCTCTTTAACAAATGGTGCTGGAAAGACCTGGGATATTTTTAATTACAAATATATCTAACAAGAAAGAGAGCAAAAGTTTTCACAGTCTACACTGCCAACTAATTTTCATGATCTCTAAATAATAAGGGTTTACTGAGAATAAAACTTGTATTCTTTATAGGCAATATCATAAATGGTTGATGTAAACACTGTGTATAAGGTACTGAAACAAAGAATTAACAATACATGCATATATCCCTCTACCCTAAGCCAGACAACTTTTACAAAGTAAATTCTTTACTCTCTACCTAGTCCGTTCCAAACTGGTACAACTAGTTGAACAAAGTTTAAACAACTGGCAATTCAAAAGTTTTCATGTTTTTGGCTGGTTTTGACAGCTAGAGAAAGTCTAAAAAATAATTTTTGGAGCTGGATATGGTGGCACATACCTATAATTTCTGCTACTCAGGAGGCCAAGGCAGGAGGGTTCAAAACCAGCCTGGACAATTTAGGAATCCCTTGTCTCAAAAAATGGATGAAGCAGCTGGATGTAGCTAAGTAGGAAAGACCTCCTGATATCAATCCCTGTACTATAAAAACAAAAAAGTAGGGGTCAGAGATTTAGCTCAGTAGTTCCGCTGCCTGCCTAGCAAGCACAGGTCCCTGGTTCAATCCAGGTAACCACATACAATGATATGATATTGGGCGTGGTGACTCGCGCCCACCAGCAATCAGTACCACACCCCACAATGCTGGGTGTGGTGGCTCACCTGTAATCCCAGCACTTGGGAGGCAGAGACAGGAGGATTGCTAAATTTGAGGCTTGCCTGGGCTACATAGTGAGCTCAGGGCCAGCCTGAACTACAAAGCAAGACTGTCTCAAAAAAAAAAAAAAAAAAAAGTAATTTTTGAAGAAAAAAGGTCTATATACATTTAGACCATAATACAATTATGCATCTAAGGTCATCTGAAAGCAATGTTCACTAAACTACTCCATAAAGGAGGAAGAAACTGTACTTTGAACAGAACCTAAAGGAATAAATTAATTCCTAGAAAATGGAAAGAAAACAATCAGAGGCAGAAGAAAATAGTATTTAAGTCAGAAAAATTAATTCTTGTACATTATCACAAGTATCTTGATAGTAATTTAGTGAATATCTTAGGGAAAATGACTTTGTCATAGACATAAGTCCCTACTTTTAAAAACTCAAAGTGTGCTAGAAACTAAGGGGCTAGTCAATTTGAATATTACAGTACAAAATTCTTTTCCACTACAGTGTGGGGACATCTTCAATTCATGAAGGAAACCTGGAAATTAGAGAATGTATGTTGATGCCTAAAAAAAGAATTCTAGTTCTACAGTACCCAAAAATGGTAACCACTAGCTATTTATGGCTACTGAATACTTGACTTATGGATAGTAAAACTTGGAATTAAAATTTTATTGCATTTATTTAAAACGTTAGTTTCCTAATCACACATTTTAAGTGCCCAAAAGCTACATATGGCACCTTGTTGGAAAGCACAGATACAAAACACTGTTAGAAAAAGTTTATATTAAGCAGTGCTGTTCAGATCCTTTACTCAAACATGAAAATTGTATCAGAGACCACAATTTCACTCAACAGGCACTACGTTAAATGCTATTGTATTACAAAAAAACCAGATGATCAAATTTCTCCTTAAAAACACATTCTCATGAAGAAGAAATAACTAAGAAAGAATGAAGTAAATGCAAAGTTGGTATGATGGGGTGGTAGGCAGTAACTCATTCTAGTAAACAAATTATGATGGGTTTATTCAGTATTAGCTGACCAAACCAAAAGGGTAAGTGCACAGAGTCCTTGAAAAAGTACAAGTTTTGGGCATCAGTCAGGTTAGCCTTGCATACATGTCCTTCATATATATACCCCCTCAAGTCACTTATTCGCTACCTTATCTATTAAAATGGAAATACTATCAGCCTATTTACAACATAAGGCTTTTTATCATATCCAATTAGGGATAAGAAGCTTCATTAATGAACGCACTCTACTATAGTGATACCTTGGTTGTAGAACCAACTCATTCCCAGTTTGTGTTCAAAAAGTTCAAGAACTAAACATATTTTTTCTATAAGAAATAATGGAAAAACAAATATTGGTTGAGGCCCAAAAATTACACTTATAAATTTATTTTCCAGGACTTACAAATTTTGCAACAATTTCTTTCTTTAATTTGTGGTTTTCACAATTTTCTTCTTAGCTTTACTTCTGGTACCACTTTCTTTGGAACCATAGTTATGATACTTTATACAAACAAAGCAGAAGAAAAAGAAAAAGCATAATGACGAATGTTTTAATATATTAACACAAGCACATGTTGTCTTGGTGCAAGTGGCATTTAGACTTAAGCATCATTGGTTTGTGTGCCCTTTGAGACTCATTCTTGGCCCATACAGGTTTTTTCAGGTTGGATCTTCAATTAGACTATCAAGTAAAGCTACAAACGCCAAGCAGATTTTTTTTCAAATTTTGTTGTTGGTGCAATGAAAAGTATGAGCTTGGAGCCATTTGACAACTGAGATATCACTGTATTTTTTCAATAACTCAGAGGGTAAAGTAAGGAATCAAGGAGGTAAGTGACATTTGAGATGGGCTTGGACAATCTCAAAATGATCAAAGTGATCCGATTCTATCAGATAAGATTCTGAAAACAGGCAATTTGCATTTTTTTCACATCTCAGGTATGTTACAAACACCAGAATGGCACAATGGACCATATGAAGAAGGCTCTAGGAACGCTAGGCTCTATTTCCCAAATGCCCAGAGAGCTCAAAGTATCCCTCTCTCAGTATAGCACATCATATTTGGGGGATTATGCTACACAGCTCTAACTAGGTCTCCTGAAACAATCCTGGAGTTTGGCATCAACCAGCCTGGTGTAGTCTGAGCCTCACCAGTTCAGAGGACTAAAAGATATCACTTAGCCACTTCAGTTTTCTTGTCTGTAAAGCACAGTGACATCAAAGATACCAGAGAACACATGTGAAGTCACTTCCTACACGATGATGGGCCCCTGCATATAGGGTGTCCAGAATGGCTTTGAGGTTCATTTCTTCAGTCTTATATTGAGAAACTTCTCTATCAGCAGGCATAGGTGCTCATCTTGCACTACCAGACTATAAGCAACCTGAAGGCAAAAACCGTGCCTCACATTGATCAATAGTCCCATCTCACCAGGACTGAATGCCTATACTGTGCACAACAGCATGTTAAATGTTCATTTGGATTACTCTGTTTATTTCTCATCACAATTTATTTGACCTTCAGATTTTCTCCATCTACAATGTTCCTACTTCATAAGGCTCTGAGAAGTTTTTTAAATGACAACATAAAGATATTAGCACTGCATCTGGCACATAATAAAGATACAGTTTATATGTTATTATCTTCATTTTGTAGATAAAGGACTGCCAGGCTGAGTTGCTGCGGTCATTAAGTGTGAAAGTTAGGCTTAACTTCTGGGCTGTTGGTAGAGGCAGCTTAATATTATGTCCAACACAGTACCTTGCATAAAACAGACTGAGTTCAACGAATGTCTCAGACCCTGAATGGGGCCTGAAATCGATGGCAGCTGCATACCCAGTTTATACGGCTGATCTGAGGGCTGAGTGCAAGTACATTTTACAGTGGTCTAAGTATAGTAACCGGCAAGGAGTAAAAGGCTTTGTAAGTGGCATCTATCCTCGTCTCTGTTTTACAGAAGAGAAAACATAGGCATTCGGAGGTGTCATTTAGCAAGTGGATGAGCCAGGCCTCGATCTAGACAGTCTGATTCTAGGGCCCTCTGGCTTTTTACTCCAAATGCCCCGCACAGGGCCTGGCGCCCAACAGTCTAGGACTAACAGGGCTAGTACAGGTGCCGAACGCAGCAAAGACAATAGAAATCACAAGGGTCAGGAAAAGCCTAAGGGGAAAATAGCTGAAAAGTCTGGGCACCTGAACCGTGGTTCCTAGAACCTCAGTGAAGCACCTTGTACCTTTCACAGATGTTTTTTACTCTGAAAAAGAGAGAGATCACTCTCTTCCATCTTGGACACACGAACTGAAATTTAAGTTTCAACTCAGAACCCATAAGGGTCTGGAGAGTGGGAGGGCTTAGGGGAGTAGGAGGGGATGTTTACCTTTGCGGAGCTCGCGATGCCACACAGAGACGATCGGTCCTGCGTGCTTGCGGTGGTGGATGAGCCATAGGGATAGAGTCTGCACGCTCTGCTGAGAGTTGCTAAGCTCCGAGAGCTTCTTCTCCAGCGCCGACTCGGAGAAGGAGGACATAGTGGCGGCGGAAAGGCCCGGCAAGGAGCGGCCTAGGCCGCCCAGTGTAATAAGAGGAGCTACCGCACTCGTCCTGGGCCTCACCTGACACACTGCCTCACTCTTTATCAACTGACAGCCTGAGTGCAAGGCGGGGGAGGGGAAAGGTCTCTGCAGTAACAGCCGCCCGCGTCTCCGCCACAAGATGGCCACCCGACCTTTCACCCCGCGGCGAGAGCGAGAGCGAGGTTAAAGGGCAAGGGCTGGAGTAGCTTGGGCACTGAGAGGAGTCGGAGCTGTAGGAAAACGTTGCTTTGGAAGCAGTGGCCTTTCTGACCCTAGCTCAGAGCACTTCGAAAGAGCAAGACAGAAAGAAAGAGATCAGTTTCTCAGGCCCGGAAGGAGCTTTGACCGCTCGATCCACACGCCGGCGCAATGAGTCTCACCGGAACCTTTTCTCTCGCTGCCTCAGGACCTTTCTGGCGCGGTATGGCGCGCTACTTAGAGCGTCACTTCCGGTAAGGTGTTGGAGGCGGGAGAGTGATTGAAAGGCTGGATGAAGAGGTAAGAGAAGAGTGGCGGGAACAAGAAGGAACCTAGAAGCTGCGAGCTGTTAGGGGGGATTCTGAGGGTACTCTGAGCCTCAGAGATCATGACCTGGATATGGGAGGGGGGCTTCCTCTTTCACCAGGCAGGCTCCAGGCTACACTTTTCCTCCATATTTATATACACACACCCCACCCCTCCCCCTGCCAGCTCCTTTCTGCTTCTTCCAAAACACCCACGTGCCCTTTTCACACCTCTACGCCTGGGGTCTCACTCTCTCTATAGACTTGATTCCCCCTTCTCACCCACTGAGATCACTTTCCAGACCACTCTTTAGTATCCTGTTACGATGTTTAGTCTATTACTGTGCAGTCCCATTAAACACACCTTTGTGCTCTTGCCTCAATTGGTTACTTCATTCAGGGAATTAAATCTGCTTTTGCCGTCCTTGTGGGGCCATTCACTTCTCTTAGGAAACTCTTTGAAATTCTAACCCCTAATCTTATTCTCTAAGTATTTTAAATTTCAGTTGTCAAATCAGCAGAAAAGAATTTCTAACTGCTGTGGGTGCAGTGATAGTAAGTTAGTTTTTCATAGACATTACAAAATCCTGCAATTTCTTGATCACTGTTGAATGATCAGGTAGTGGGCCTGCTCCAGCTCTGAAAGTATTCTTTCTTTCTTTTTTTGTTTAGTTTTTTGAGACAGGGTCTCACTTTGTACCCCAGGCTAGCCTCAAACTCACAGCAATCCTACTGTGTCTGCCTCCCAAGGAATACAGGCGTGACCGATCACACCAGGTTGAAATCATTCCTGATGCCTGTTTTTGCTTTTACTGCATTGTAATTCTTTGCTTTACTTTTTACCCTTCACCCAGACTAGAATCATCATACCCTTAGCTAACAGTGAGAAAGTGCTATGTGTAGACACTTCCCACATAATAATTTAGTACTCATAACAAAGGTTGTGATATATTCTTTCCATTTAACAAATGAGGAAACTGTGACTCAGATAGGTTAAATGACATATCCAAGTTCATATAATGAGATTTGAGGAAGAGATCTCACCCCAGCCATCTTTTTTTACTTTAGTACTTGATTCATAGTTAATCAAATTAAGAGGCAACTGGCCTAAAGGCCCAAAGTCCCAGTCAATATCTAATCATGATTGTGAGGGCTTTTGAATCAAACTAGACCATCTTTCAGTATTAAGTAACATTGCCACATACTTAGCACTTTTATTACAAAGTCATGTGTATTCAGTACATTACATACCTTTGTTTTGTATTTTTGAGACAGGGTTTTGCTCTGTAGTTCATGCTGGCTTTGAGCCTACTATGTAGCTCAGGCTGGCCTCAAAGTAAGCAGTCCCCTGTCTGTGCCTCCTGAGTGCTGGGATTACTTGCATGGGCCCAACTACATTTATTTATTTATTTAGGTCCTGAGTATCAAATTTGTGACGTTGCTCCTGCAAGGCAGGTACCAGAACCAGTGAGCCAGATCTCTGACCCTGTCATTTATTTAATTCTTACCATAATCCTATGGAATAGGTGTTATCATTATTTGAAGATGAAAAAACATGAAATACATATGAGTAATTTGTCCATAATCGCCTGAGCCAAGTCCATTCATTCATTCGACAAATAACCTATGAATCAATATTGAACACCTATATCTGGAACACTATTCTAGGCAAGCAGACAAAATATCTGTATCCTGGGAAGATTACAGAAAGATGGGTAGGAAAATATGTAATAGTAAAACTAATCAGAAAATGATAAGTTCCTTGAATAAAAAACAATGCATTATTTGTGGACAGGTAGGAATCTGACATTTACTCTAGTCAGAGAAAGTCTCATTGATAAAGTGACATTTGGTCAAAAATCTGTAAGAAATCAGAACAAATCATAAGCTATCCAAGGCAGAGAGAAACTAAATTGGGAAGATTTGGGGCATTTTTGAGGAGCAGAGAAGAGGATAGAAAGGTTGGAGTGATTTGAAATGAACTCAGAGTAGTAGAGGACCTCATCACATGGTCCCCTTGGTGGCCATAATATAGACTTGGCTGTTACTCAAAATGTGAGTTCATTGGGCAGTTGGAAGCAAAAGAGAGGACTGTGGCTGTTAAATAGAAAATAGTCATGGTGCAAGGACAGCAGAAAGACCAGTTTTTCAGCTGTTATTGTAACCCAGGTGAAAAGATGACTCAAACCAAGCTTGTATTAAAGGAGGTAGTAAAAAGAGTACAGATTCTGTGGAAATTTTAGAGGAAGAGAGAATAAGATTTACTTATAGGTCAAGTATGAAAGACATGAGTTTAGAAAGCCTCAAGGGTAGCACAGCCTAAGCAATTTTAAAAATGGAGTTTCCATTTGCCGAATTAGCAAAAGAGGCAATTTGGAGTTTGGATTTGGAGTGTCCAGTTAGAAATGCCTGTCCAAGTATAGTCATCACTCAGTGTCACTGGTTCCAGGACACTTAGGTGTGCGCAAGCACATGCACACCAGAGATATCAAATTCCCGCTGAAGCACAAGTTTCCTATATAAAATGACATAGTATTTGCATACATCCTACACACATATTCTTGTATGCTTTAAATCATCTCTAGGTTATTTAAAATACTGAATACAGTGTATTCAGTTGTTCTTTTTCTGTCTAGGAACACTGACAAAGATAAAGCTATGTGTATTCGATAGAGTTACAAGGTAACTCTGTCCAAATATTTTGATCTGTAGTTGTTTGACTATGTGGATGTGAGACCCACCAATAAGAGAGAGCCAGCTGGATAGATAGGTATTTAATAAGCAGTTGGATTTGTCAGTCTGGAGTACAAGGGAGAGACCTTGGGTAGAAATGGAAATGTGGAGCTTAGAAGGAGAAATAATCACATAACTACAGGTCTGAAAGATGGAGGTGTTAAGATTGTGCCTTTTATTCTTAAGCTTTTTTTTTTTTGAGACATGTTCTCACTTTGTAGTACAGGCTGGCCCTGAGCTCACTGTGTAGCCCAGGTAACCCTCGAACTCAGCGATCCTCCTGCCTCTGCCTCCCGAGTGCTGGGATTACAGGCATAAGTCACCATCCTCAGCATTGTGGTATGTGGTACTGATTGCTGGTGGGCATGATTCACCATTTTCAGTATTGTGAGTAGTTACTGGGGATTGAACTAGGAACCTTGTGCTTGCTAGGCATGTGCTAGAACCACTGAGCTAAATCTGCAGCCCTTAAGCTTTTTAATATTAATTACACTATGGGCCAGAGATTTAGCTCAGTGGTTCCAGCGCCTGCCTCGCAAGCACAAGGTCCTGAGTTCGATCCCGGTGACCACATACAGTGCTGGGCCTGGTGACTCACACCCACCAGCAATCAATACCACATACCACAGTGCTGGGCGTGGTGGCTCACGCCTGTCATCCCAGCACTCAGGAGGCAAGGCAGGAGGATTGCTGAGTTCAAGGCTTGCCTGGGCTACATAGTGAGCTCAGGGCCAGCCTGGACCACAAAGCGAGACCCTGTCTCAAAAAAAAAAAATTACACTAGGGGCCGGAGGGTTAGCTCAGTGGTTCCGGCGCCTGCCTTGCAAGCGCAAGGTCCTGAATTCGATCCCCGGTAACCACATATAATGCTGGATGTGGAGACACGCCCACCAACAATCAGCGCTGCATACCACAGTGCCGGACATGGTGGCTCATGCCTGTAATATCCCAGCACTCAGGAGGCAGAGACAGGAGGATTGCTGAGTTCGCGGCGGCTTGCCTGGGCACCATAGTGAGCTCAGGGCCAGCCTGAACTACAAAGCGAGACTCTGTCTCAAAAAGAAAAAAAAAAAAATTATTGTACTAGATGATTTTTCAAATGTTGAGCCAGTCTAGCATCCCTAGAAGAACCTCACTTCATTATGGCATATAATTCTTTTTGGCATTTTGCTGAATTGTATTTTTAGATATTTTGTATAGGATTTTTTTTTTTTTTGGCAGTACTGGGGTTGTGTAGAATTTTTGCATGTATCTTTGTGAGGGAAGTTCATCTGTATTTTATCTAATTTTTGTATTGTCTGATTTTGATAGCGTCTAATACTAATTTCATAAAATGGATTGGGAAGTGTTTCTTCCTCTTTCTAGAGCAAATTGTTCAGAATTGATGTTAATACTTTTTTAAATGGTGGGATTTGCTGGTGATACCACATAGTTCTAGATTTCTTTTCTCTTCTGCCCCCGTGGAGTTTCAAATGACACATTCATTTCCTTAAGAGTTACAAAACCATTTAAATAATCTTTCATGTTGAGTAAGTTGTGGTAGTTTGTGTTTTAATCACTTTTTGTATATATTATGATTTGGAGATGGTTTAAATGTCCCTTAAGACTTCATGCATTGAAATTTAATACCCCATAATGAGGGATTAAAATAGCAGACACAAATCCAACTGTGGCATACAGAGTGAAGCCTTTAGGAATGATATAGAATTAAAAGTCATTAGAGTACAGCTCCCATGAATGACATTTAATAAAGTGAAGAAAGTGTCTAGACAGACCCACACACATGCACTCCTTGTTTATTGCCATGCAATGCCCTTTGCTGCCTGGGGAACTCTGCCAGTAGTAAAGTTGTCTGTCACCTGATATAGCCTCTAGACCATTCACCTCTAGAACTATAGGCAAAACAAACCTTTTTTATAATCTGCTAGGGGTATTTCATTATAGTAATGAAAATCAGGCTAAATTTATATAATATTCTTTTTTGTATGGGTTTTTTTGTTTTGTTTTGTTTTCCTCCAGTGTTAGAGATCAAATCCTGGGCCTGTGCATGCTAGGCAAGCACTCTACTATTGAACTGTATCCTTAGACATTTGTGTTGTTTTGAGATAGGTTGTTGCTAAGTTGCCCAGGCTGGCCTTCAACTTTCAGTCTTCCTGCCTCAGTCTCTCCCAAATAGCTGGTATTACAGTATGCATTAGGATGCGGAGTCCATATTATCCTTGAGGGGAGAGGATTTACTGAAGAGTGAACCCAGGCCTTCTCACTGAACTACATTTCCAGCCCTTTTTTAGTTTTTATTTTGAGACATGGTCTTGATAAGTTGCTACATTGGCCTGCCTGGGCCAAAATTTGCTGTCATCCTGCCTCACCCACTCAGAGTGCTAGGCTGGACTTACAGGTATATACCACCACACCCACCATCGTGTTGTGATTTTGATGTCTGCAGGGTCTGTAGGGCTATACCATTTTTTTGGTAATTTATGATATTCCTTTCTCCTCTTCTTTCTCACCTGTCTCTCCATCAGTCTTGCTGGAAGTTTGTCTATCTTATTGATGTTTTCAAAAACCTATATTTTGTTTCACTGATTTTACATTCTAATTTCATTACTTTTTGATCTGATATGTATTATTTCCTTTGTTCAGCTTGCTTTAGGCTTGTTTTCCTTTAGAGGATTGCAGGAGGTAGAAGTTCACTTTTTTTGGAGACTTCTCTTTTTTGTAATAGGTGCCTCAGTACTATAAATTTACCCCTCAGTTTACCTGTGCAAGAGCCATGTGTTGCCAGTGGTTTAAGGGAATGGATTTAATACGGAACACATAATTTATAGAATCATTTTATAATATTCATCCAAAAAAGTCAAATACAGAGCACACTAGAGACCCAAAGAATCCAGCTGAGGGCCTGGATCCCATAGTAGTATCTAACAGGAGTCCAGACAAGGGCCTAGGGCCCATGGCAGTGCCCTACACAAATCCATCTGGAGTCCTAGAGCCTGTGGCAATGTGTCATGCAAGTTCATTCAAGGGTCTGCACTGGGAAGTCCCAAAGGCTAGTGGTAGAAACTGCCAAGTCTGTGCTGGCAGGGGATTGGATCTGTAGCACAAGGCTGAGGGATTTGCACTGGAGCCAGAGGCAGTGCTCACAGCAGAGACCAGAGCTCCCCAAAGAGAACAGCAGCCATGCCCAGCAACGGTGAGAACCCTAGATTCTCTAACTCGGGAAAATCAACAGCATACAAGTTTCCTGTCCAGTTCTCCTTATGTGCCTTTAGCAACAATCCTCAGGTGAGTCTTCCACACCCAAACCACACTGATTTAGTTCCGGTGGGTGTCCTCACTTAAACTGGCCATTAACTAATTGACTATATTATAAATTTTGATAAAATCTTATACTTTCACTTTTCTTCAATTCTATGGGTGTCTGATTCCTTTAAGACCTCTTATTTGTGCAGTGGATTAGTTAGAAATGTATAGTTTAGTTACCAGATATTTGAGGATTCTGCTATTATCTGTTAGTGATTTCAAACTAAATTCTGTTTATAGAACCTACTCTGTATGATTTTAATTCTTTTAATTATTTTATGACCCAGGATATGCTCAGTCTTTTTTTTTTGAGACAGGATCTCCCTTTGTAGTTCAGACTGGCCCTGGGCTCACTGTAGCCCAGGCTAGCCTTAAACTTGTGGCAGTCCTCCTGCCCCTGCCTCACAAGTGCTGGGATTACAGGCGTAAGCCACCACGCCTGGTGTTGTGGTGTGGGGTACTGATTGCTGGGATTACCAACATGAGCCACCACACCTGGCACTGTGGTATGTGATACCGTAGATGAAACTCAGTACCTTGCACTTGCAAGGCAGATGCTGGAACCACTGAGCCCCCATATTCAGTCTTAATATATATTCTGTGGGTACTGAAGAATGTATATTCTGCTGTTTGGGGTAGAATGTTTTATTAATACTATAGATCTTGGTTGATGGTGGTGTTAAGTTCCTTAATATCCTTGCCGATTTTTTCCAGTTATTTTATCAAATTTTTTTTTTTTTTTTTTTTTTTTGCTTTTGAGACAGGGTCTCGCTTTGTAGTTCAGGCTGGCCCTGAGCTCACTATGGCGCCCAGGCAAGCCGCCGCGAACTCAGCAATCCTCCCGTCTCTGCCTCCCGAGTGCTGGGATTACAGGCGTGAGCCACCACGTCCGGCATTGTGGTATGTGGTGTTGATTGTTGGTGGGCGTGTCTCCACGCCCAGCATTATATGTGGTTACCGGGGATCAAACTCAGGACCTTGCGCTTGCGAGGCAGGCGCCGGAACCACTGAACTAACCCTCCGGCCCCTATTTTATCAATTATTGAGAAAAGGACATTAAAATCAAATCCGTGGATTTGTCTACTTCTTTCAGTGTTTTCCACCTTTGTTTCATATACTTTTCAACTATTGTTTTATGCATGTACTTTATGATTGCTGTATCTCCTTTTTAGATTTATCTTTTAATCATTGTAAAATGTCCCTCTGTCTTTAGTATCTTTCTTTGCTCAGAAATCTATATCTGATATAGATACAGCTACTGTTGTTTTCCTCTGATTAATGTTGACTTGAAAATATCTTTTTCCATCCTTTGACCTTTAGCCTACCTATATTAAGTCAAGTGAGTTTTTGTGGGCAGTACATAGTTAAATCATGTTTTTAAATTCACTCTGACAATCTTGTTTTTTAATTCATGTTTTAGACCTTTTACGTTGAATATAACCATTGATATAGTAGAGTTTATGTCTGTCATTTTGGGTTTTTTTCTGCTTTCATTTTTTCTTCTTTTCCTTTTTCAGAAACATCAAACTCATCCAAAAATGTCTGATATTCTTGTTTTTAACTATTGTGGATTGCTGAATTTGAAACAGTTCAATATTATTTTCTTCAAGTATTCATCTTTCTGGGCTTGAGATACTAAATAGACAACCCTGTCTTCATCCAAACCCTGTGGGGCTATTTTTCACCCAAGAAATTTTGGATTTCAGCAAAAAAACCATTCTTTTGAATAAGGATGTTGATTAGGAATTGAGTGTACACAGTCCTCATCTTGTAGCAGTGATACCCTTGATTGTGTTCTGTGACTGTAGATGGTGTGAGTGGCAGCCAGTTCCTTTCTGTTTCTCTGCCATTTGTCAACTTGGAGTCTTTTTTTCTTTCCAAAGATACTGAGTTTTATTCTGAGGTGCTGAAGTTCCTTCCTTGGGTTCTTGTGGGCATTGAGTCCCTCCGGAATGTCAGCATCTGATTGCTGAGAAAGGTCTTTATTCTCACAATAGATGTGGCAAAGAGCTAAGTAACTCTTACCTCTCTTCTTCAAGAGTTTAGTACAGGGCCGGAGGGTTAGCTCAGTGGTTCCGGCACCTGCCTCGCAAGCGGAAAGTCCTGAGTTCGATCCCCGGTAACCACATATAACGCTGGGCGTGGAGACATGCCCACCAACAATCAACGCCGCATACCACAATGCCGGGCATGGTGGCTCACGCCTGTAATCCCAGCACTCGGGAGGCAGAGACAGGAGGATTGCTGAGTTCGTGGCGGCTTGCCTGGGCACCATAGTGAGCTCAGGGTCAGCCTGAACTACAAAGTGAGACCCTATCTCAAAAAGCAAAAAAAAAAAAAAAAAAAAAAAGAGTTTAGTACAATGAATGGCATAGTATGTGCTAAGGAAACATTTCTGGGAAGAACAAGTAGAAAGCGAAAAGTCTTCAGAGCATACTGAAGGTTTAGTGTTTGTTTATCCAGCTTGTTTTACTAATTTATTAAACATGAGTCGCCAGGCGTGGTGGCTCACGCCTGTAATCCCAGCACTCAGGAGGCAGAAACAGGAGGATTGCTGAGTTCGAGGCTTGCCTGGGCTACATAGTGAGCT
>PVIC010031880.1:0-21037 GCA_004025085.1 Thryonomys swinderianus | reverse complement strand
AATATCTAATTTGGTAAATGTTGCACCTAACATTTCATGTACACTGAAATGTGTTAACTGGTGGAGCTATTATACATTACGTCTTTGAGTATAATTATGAAATGAAGTTATATACAGGCTCACTCAAATATTTAGTGAATGTTTAACTTTCAAACTTACCACGGTAAAGGACACATTGACATTATTCTCAGGGTACTTGTCTTCGAACACACTCATGCTACTGTTCTTGCCACTTTCCAAGACAATTCTAGAAGCCCTCCTTCCTGAGTGGTTGAGAAGTACTATCAAAAATGTGAACACGGCTCAGCATGTCAGCGGACTGAAAGGCAGCTGGTAAACACATCACCATGTGCCTTCTTCTGCAAGGAGTCACCGGGTCAGGCTGAGAAAATTCTGCCTCTTTCTCAAAGCCAAAATGCCCATGAAAGAGACAAGGACAATGAGAGACATTCATGAAAAAAAGACTTCCAAAATTGCTTCAGAATATGTCAGGCATGAATGTATCATAAGGGTGGGTAGGCTGAGAAAGAGTAGAGCCAGTGTCTCCTGCTGTGGTAGTTTCATAGAATTTAAACATTCACTTACCCTGTGATCACAACTCATTTGTTACACACATGTTTGCTCTCTGTTATGTGTGACTCATGTAAACCCTTAGATCACTTCTTTGGACCTATCTCTGTGTGTGGATGCGTGTGTGTCTTCTATTCTCTACATGGACGTAAGGAGGTCACATTTAAATCCATGGTCTATTCACCTGCAGCCAGACGGCATATCCACGCTGCAAGTCTTGTCCTTAGAAAACCTCCTTGTGGGGAGGTCACACCCTCCTTTCCACGAAGGGAGCCGGGCATTCACTCCATCAAGTTTCCAGTGCCAGGTGATGCCTTTCTGCATTTTAGAGCTAACAGCTACACTCTGGAGTTGGCCCCGTGCCCATCATGAGCTCCCACCTCAGGCCCATCTCCAGGCATCCACCACTGAGGGTTGTCTCTGCCCTCAGTGAGTGCAACAGCCATATTCTTCCTCCCACAAAGCTCCAAAGCCAGATGCTCCGGGGACAGGCCTGCATCGGCCTCGCCTTCATCCTTCCTGCTGAGCCGGTATTTCTTGCAAGTGCTGAGGCATCCTCACTTCCGGAGAAAGTCTTTCTACTGAGTGCTGATGGCTGTGCCATGACGTCTAGGTGTTGACTCGCTGGCACGTTTATAGACTGTAACTTAAACAACATAGCGAGGGCAGAGCCAGGCCTCTAACAGGAGGTGAAAAGTGTGCATGAAACACATCTGTAAACAGATGTGGCCGAGAAGATGTTCTTCCAGAGACACGAGAGGCAGTTGATTGTGCCCCATTCAGGGCTGGTCCTGGGCCCTGGACTCTCAAGTCTTTGCCTTGTGCCACAACAGGGAGCATCTTCTTCTCTTTGTCTTATTTTGCCCCGCAGTGGAAGCACTTTTCTCTGAGAGTCTGTTCTCTGTGAGTAGAGGAGTGGCTGAAGGGCACTGGCTGTGATGTGGGGACATGACCAGGGCCTGCATGCTGCTGGGCCACATCTGGCCTTTATGTGTCCAGAGCAGCTCTGAACGGAAACGAAGAGATGAGGTGAAGGGATCCTGCAATATGGAGTGTGGTCTCAGATGAGGCTGGTGTATGCTCACATGTGCGGACTTCTGGGGAGGTTGACCCCTGGGGAGAGTTCTGGCTCAGTCTATTTACACGTGTGACCATGTTGCCCCAGAGCTTTTCCTTAGCATGAGCAGCTGTGAGTCATGGTGGCAGCACCCCATGTCTGACCCTGGGTGTCTGTGTAACAGTCTATGGCCCCCTCTGCAGAGTTTGAGCCAAGCCTTCCAAGGCAGATTCGTGTGCTAGGACACTGCTTTTTCAAGAGAACTATGCTAGTGAGCAGCCTCACATTTACACACACTGGACGGAGCCTCCGAGCTGAGTTAGGGCGCTGTGGCTAGTCGTGACAACTCACTGACAGCTTTCCTCCATTTTGTACACAGTGGCGTTCCCCTTTCTTTGCTTTCTTCTTGGAATACCTACATTTCAAAATCCTCAAGCAAAACTTTCATGACAGAAGTTTTCCTGATCTCTCAGGCCAAAATGATATTTTAATTCCTCTGGAATTGCAATCAGAGACCTTTCCCCTTCCTGTCTGTGCCCACAGGACCCAGCACAGGAATCCGAGCTGGAAACACTATATTCCCGCCTTGCTCCACAGAAGAACCGTGTGCAGTTTTTATGGTGCTGCTGCTGCTGCTGCCATCTCAGTGTTTTACATCTTCTCCAAATTACTGTGAGTGGTACAGGCTCGATGTAGGAAACTACCTCAAGGAAAACTCACAGGTAATTTTCTTTTATAATTTCACATTCTGCTGTTTGGAACATCAAACAATTTTATTACTCTGACTCTGGCATAAAACCTCAGTTTAAATTTTATTTTCAAATTTAGTGCTAGGGAAAATTTGCCACTCCTTAGAGAAATTTGGAAGCTTCTCTTCTCTGCTAATGAATTTGTGGTAAATTGCCAATTCTATATTCTTGCCATAGATGCCGAGAAATTAAAAATTAAATATTAATTTTTGTCTCTACCATTTTTAAATCTCCACTTACACAAATTAATTTACTTTTCCTGACTTTTGTTTCAAAATTCTTTATATAATGTTGTATGTTTTAAGCAAGTCACTGGGAAAATACATTATGAATACATTTTTTAAAAATGAAAAAGTGGCACCAGACCCCTCACTCAGGCTTACCCTATCCTCCACCATGGCTTCCTTCCAGAAGGACACACGTCTGGGGCAAGTGCCAAACACAGCATCTAGGGCCCAGACTTCCTGTCGCCAGCGCCAGAGACCCCATCCAAGGCGCACTGGAACCTCCTCTGGGATGCACAGGGCACCAGCATGCCCTGCCTCACAGGCTCCTGCCCAGCAGGACAGGGCAGTGCGGGCAGGCCTGTGGCCCTCTGTTGTGGCTGCAGGGAGCCCGGGGAGCCTCGGTCCCAGGTGAGACCTGATACTCGGCCACATTTTTGCCCAGACACTGCACATGCTCTGCCCTTTGCCTTTCGGTATTTTTGTGCACACATAGAAGTTTTACATCTCATTCATAAAATATTCATGCCTCATGGATTTGTTACCCTTACTCTTTCTTTCTGTTCTCTTGGACCTACCTACCAATACAGGTGCTCCTGTAAGAAACTCAGGAACGTGCCTATATTTTAAACATTTCAGTGCACTCTGAAGAGGCTTCTGGAACAAATGTGTGAACTTGGCCAATGGGTCTGAAAGCACAGCTCTTGTTAGGCTCAAGAAAACAGTGGGAGGCGTGTGGAGGGAGGACTCGATCGGAGGAGGAGTGTGATTCTGGTTGGCACTGCGGTCCCTCCTTGCAGCTCTGATTTCCCTGACTGGACACAGACGCCGATGGGCATGCAGCCTGAGCCTGAGACATCTGGGCAGCTCCATGCCGACACCTCTCAGGGAAGCAGCTCTCCCGTGGCTGTGTGTCGGTCCCACTGCCCCTGGCCCTTGTGGAAAGAACAGCTCTGCAGGGACAGCCTGAAACAGGAGCCAGTGCCCAGGTACCCTCATCTGCCTGCCTCAGGTTCCACTGCTCCCAGGCACAAAACAAGACACCTGGGCACAGAAAGTCCCCCTCAGATGTGCGCGGACGCCCCAGCCAGGCCTAGCCAGTCAGCCGTCTGACAACACCAGTCAGACTTGAGCAGTAACAGCAATCTCTCCAGAATTCACAGGACTTCTCAGGCAGGACATGTGCCATCCCTCCTTTGGGGAGAAGATTGCGATGTGTGCTAACTTGCTCTGGATGTTAGCACTGGGGGAGGAAGACAGGTACTGTTCTATTCCACTCCTCCTGGAAGTGAGACAGAGTCCAGAGTGGGGGTTGATGCAGGAATCAGAAACACGGGAAATGACAGGTGTGATCAGTGGGTTTGTGTCTGTGTATTGCCGTCTGAATGTTTGTTTCTTCCCAAGATTTGTCTTCTGAAACCATAACACACCATGTGTTTATGTTTCCAAGTGACATCTTTGGGGGGCGTTTGGGAGCAGTCTCATGGGCAGGACCTCACCACAGGGTCAGGACCCTCAGGAGAAGAGACACTGATGAGCTCATGTGCTGCACCTCACCACTGGGAGAAAACACAGAAGACAGCTGCCTGCAACATGGTGCCAGAGGGCTGCGAGAGGAATAGGGCCTAGGGGAGAAACTGACTTTTCTGGGTCGGCCCCAGGGACCCAACTCTTCCGACGAGGCCCCTCGGAGAAGCACACGCAATGACCAACGAGGGCTGCATCACTCTGAGTCGAGGACCCACCACCAACTCAGCTTTCGGGGACCCCCCAGGTGTGCCCATAACACTGTCCATCATGGCGGGGCATAAGGAGAAAGAGGGCTCTGTCTGCACATGAAGCATCTCCCAGCACAATGCTAGACTTCAGCCTCCAGAACCGAGAACAGTATGTCCTGCCTGTCCATGTCCTGCGGCCTAGAGCCCTGTGTTAGAGCAGTCAACTGGCCAAGGGCAACTGCTCTAGAGGCTGTTTACACTCCAGAAACTCGAATAAACCCAGGAAGCAGGAACATATCCCAGAGCGCTCTGCCTGCCATACCGGGAACTACACAGCCAGAGTTCAACATCAGAAATTGGCGGGGCAGCCACAGGTGTGCCCGGCTGTGTGGTGCCATGGGCTGGTGCTACTGCTTTAACAACAGGTTTGCCAAAATAACATTTCTTCCTAATGGATTGCTTTTCTGTGCTACAGAAAATGGGCTTCATATTTATACAGGGCTTCATAGATTCTAAAGGATTTTCTAACATATGATTAAATGTTGACCCTTTTACTCATCAGTGAATTATGTGCTATTTCTACACTGTTGGTGTACCTGGGAACTTCATCACGAAGGGGAACGTGAACTTGGATTGCACTTGGACTATATTTTAATGGTGTCACTGTCATGTTGTAATAAATATGCATCAGGATGGGGTCAAGATGATTCCTCATTTCCATACCTTGCGCAGGTTTGGTTGAAAGTGTTTTCTCCCACCTGGGGCCTGGGACCAGGAAAATCACCGCATCTTACACCTCCACTGAAGCATTTGCAGCTAACACGTCTGCTTCCTCTGCCTGTGCTTTGGCTACTTGACTGTGACTTGGCCTCTGTCTTCCTGTCCAGATTTTTTTCTTCCAGGTATTTCATGTTGCTTTTTTTGCCTCAGTAATAACCCACACTTTTGAACTTTCCAGTGTTACGTTGCCTTTCTCTATCAAATGGTGATGAGCTCCCAGTGCTGCCTACCTGGTCCAAACATTGGGAAGAGACAGTACTCCCACCATCAGGTTTCTCTCCACCGGGGCAGGGAGCCCAGGAGTGGGTCTAAGCTGGGGCGCACAGCGGTCAGCTCCTGTGTAGGCCTGGCCCATCTCAAACTGTAGGGAGGGACTTTCCCAGCCTTGCACCTGGCCCCCAGACATATGCGGGTTCCCTCTGAGGACAAAGCCACCTCAGTGCTGGCTTCCTTGTGAACCCATGGTCACCTTGTGCCTGTGCTGTGAGTTATGTCAGCTGATCAGCCTGAGGCTGTGGGGTGGAAAGCCACGAGGCTTCACACAGGACACAGACCCAGGGGCTGGGAGCCCCTTAGGAGAGACACACACACCTGTGTGACCTGCACTTCTCATGGTGCACCCCAGCTTGTGACTCTAGGGGTTCATCTAACTCTGACAAACGAGACCATGTGCTGCTCACCTTGCCTTTCATCTTGATGATCTCTTGTCATAATTTCTTTTTGATCTTAAGAGCACCAAGAGGGAAGAGGAAGACCCAACAGTAGTTCCTTCTGCCATGTAGTCAACAAACTCACTATGAGCGCAGACACTTTTTTCCCGTAAACATGCTAGAAATGCACAGTTTCATCTCCCAGTCAGGAGCTCAGGCTAAAACCTGAGCCCAGGCCGTGAGGCATGCAGTGCGGAGGCATGTATGCAGTCATCTCTCTGCATCTCAGTTTCCTCACCTGAAAACCAGATGTGATACTCGATACTCGTTCCAACATCAAGGGTTAAGATGGAGCCCAGGGAGCCTCTTAGTCATATTGAGACCTTTTAGTGAGTGCAATAAAATGTACGGCTGAGTCTGATTTTTTACATTAGATCATGAGAGTGGGGCAGTCCCTGCACAGTGGCCCTGAGGCAGCCTCTCTGGTTTCTGGCCAGCAATGCTGCCCGTTGCTTCCCTTCTGCTCCCAGGCGTCCCTGTCCTGCTCACGGGGAGAGCCCTTGTGTCTTGTTCCTGGTGCATCCTGAGCACCAAGTCATCTCAGTGTTCCTGAAGACATTTCACTGTGTCACGCAAAGGCAAACACACAATCCCTGCTGTGTCAGGGAACCCCACTGTTTGAGTTTTATTAAGGGCCTGCCTTCAAAATGCTATTTTCTTGTGCTGTCAAAATGGTGAATTGCTTTCTCACATAACGCAGGGATCTTGTGTGGTTCCCACATCTGCACCTTTTGATTTCACACATCTATGTGCCTTCTGCTCTCAAGGACTATTTGAATTCCCATCTTCCCAGAAATATTCTGTGATGACCTCACGGAGAATCCCTGCTCTGTCCTCCAGGGCCCATCTGTCTCCCCACCCATGTTGCTCATTTCTCCTTTCATCTGTAAACTGACAGCGGCTGACAGACGCCACACATGGGCTCCCTCCACGCCCAGCACAGAGACAACAAGCAGACAGAGACCTCAGAAAGAAGGATGTTCCGGGGCCCCGACTGCAGTGGAAGGAGACAGTCTGTAGCATGCAGGCCAGGGTGGCCTCCGCTCAACCGCAGTAGCAGCGCATGCTCCAGACCCGCGCTCCAAGTGCTGGCATCTGGCCCCACGGAGTGATCCGCACTCAGTGTCTCTTCGACTTGTCTTGAGGAGTCTCACTAACTAGGTGGGACATGAAGAATACGGGGAAACTGAGGCAAAGGACTCTCCACCTTCCAACTCGGTGTTCTTAAAAGAGCTCAGAAGGACTGCTTTTCTGTCATGCCGAAGAAGCTGCTGGAATGCTGTGATTTTTTTCTTGTTCTCTGGACTCCCCTGCTACAGATTCATGAGCTTCTGTCCCTTCCGGTCCTTGGGCTTTCGCTCAAGGAGTTCAGCAGCACACACGACAATACCTTTGAATATTAGAAACTCCTTAATATAATCAATGATATTTCCCAGAAAGCACTGTTCAGTGTTTATTTTCTCATGTTCCTGGAAAGTGGCATGTCCAGTTATGTATTTTCATGCAAATTCAGAGCCAATAGATGGAAAATAAAGGCTGTAAATTACCAGCATAGAAGTAGAAATACTTTTAGAATTCAAAACTAAAGTTTGCTTGCCAAACACAGGCTTTTAAAACTAGATATAAGTTAAAAAGACTTTTACAGAGACAGTTCTTACTTCAAGAGATAGCATGGGGCCAGGGCAGACACCTGAGCTCCCCCAGCCAGGTGTGGCTGGCCGCGCACTGCGGCTCCTCTGCCTTACAGGCCCCGGGTTATGGATGATCACTCCATGCCAGCATCCGGGGCTCTGAGAGGAAGCCAGCCCGCCGCACGCCAGACTCCCTGTGCAAAACCTAGTCGCGAGTCGGAGTTAGAACAGATCTACATCAGGAAGGGCAGGAAGCCTGAGAGGGACACTGGCCTGATCCTCCCTGGGGCTGCTGTGTCGGACCCAGGTTTGCTCAGGACATGGATCCCGGCTTTATTCTGACAAAGTGGGTAGCTCGTAAGCAGCTGCTTGCTCCATTTGGGAAGCAGTCTCTCATCAAAACCATAAGAAGACGTCTTTGATACTCACACCTATAATTTATGGAAACAACCACCTTACTAATAGACAGGATACAATTACTAAGAAGTGACACTACAATTCTGTACTGGCACCCAGTGTACAAGGATGTGGGCTCTTGCATTTAGCGATGTCCGGAGGTGGGAGAGTTCGGGTTCCAGGCCGCTGGTCACAGGAAGGGCCCATCGAGCTTGCTTGGCATATGTCTACCGAGCAAAAAATGTCATATTGTTGGCAGGAATTGGATTGCACAAAATTACTTTATTCTCCTAACCATTCCACCGTGAAATTGTGGAATCTTTCAGAAGTAAAGAATAAAACAGATACTCAGGGCTTGAAAGGAAACTAAATGATATCAAAATGTAGAAAAGGAACAACTTGACATACAAATGGGGCAATTTGGAGGATCAGTGAGTTATGAACCTTCACCTGGCACAGACTGGCACAGACTAGCATAGACTGGCACAGAAGAGCCGCACGTGCCCTGGATAAGAGGGCTGTGTCTTGTCGGGAAACTTATTTAACAGTGTTCATTGTAACATCATTTTACTCCTGTTTTCTAGATGAAGTAATATACATACAAAATAATATACATAAAAAATAGAGAGATGTGACCACAAAGCATAGGTATTTGGATTTTGGGAAAATAAAAATCAGTTCCTAAAAGGAGCATTTTTTATTGCCCATAATTTGAATAACTTACCCAAAATGTATTTTTAAATGAAATGGGATCAAGTGGTGGGAAGTTCACAGTATTCTGATGTCTCTCTGATGACAGCAGTCCTGTTTTTACCCCTGATTTTGGAAGACTCATAGAGTCCTTGATTCTGTCTGTACCCAAATGTACTCATCCAGTGAGTGCTGAGTTAACCACGTGGCTTTGTGCTTGGCAACACTGAGAGGCAGATGCACAGGGGCAAGGGGGCCACGCCCCAGAAGTGGGGAAAACGCAGAGGGGTGGCAGAGCCCTAGGGGTGGGAGGGCCTGCGCTGAGTGGAGGCTGGTGACTGGGTCCACCTTCCTGGGTTAAAGTCTGTTAAGGAATGAGATACTGAGGAATCTTTCTGGCAAATCTTTCTGTGTATATTTTACAAAGTGTGTGAAATACATCTATAGTTCTACACTCAAATGAAATGGGAAGAATGAAAGAAAAAAGCCAGCTGTGCAGTATGTGGCACCATGGCATCAGTGGTTGGCACCCTCTACATCTCGGCATCTGTCCTTGTTCTACCCAAGTGCCTTGGCAAGCCTGCCTGCTGCCATGAAGCAGCCAAGACCATAGGACAAAGAACACTGCCCACAGAATCAGGTCACAGAGGCCAAGGGCACGGACGGAACTGAGCACAGTGCAGCCCTGGATGGCTGCTGAGACATGCTCAGAACCACCCGCTGGTTTGTTGGTGGGACTGTGGCTGCGCAGTGTGAGCCTCAGGGTGGCCAGGGCAGGGTAAGGATGGGCTGCTCTCCGCCACAACTGCAGAGCCAAGGGAGGCATGCTGGGCCAGCAGGGAGGATGGAGGGCAGATCCCAGGGCATCTGCCCACTGTGCACCTCTGTGCTGAGTCTCTCAAGAGACTCAACACAGAGTCAGCTATCAATTAAGTGACAAGGGCGATCAGCACTGTGGGCGGGAATCAACTGTTCAAGATTCTTTGAAGATCCCTGGGCCTCTCGCAGCTCCTTTGAAGTCTTGCTTTGGCTTTGGCAGACACTGATGAGATTGAGCTGAAGAGAAATTGTGCTGGATTAATGGGAACAAAACAAAGAAGCACTTTTTGCTGTCTTTGTCCGGCGGCATATGATGGTCCAAGTCGCAGAGGGTAGAGTCAAGCTGCTCGGTGGGGATAAAATGCCATAAGCTCCAGAGGACAGAGTCCCTCTCGGTGTGGCAAGCACGGCTTCCATCCAGCTCAGCCCAGAGGGACTCTCACTTTGTCAGTGCTGAGGTTTCTCAGGGATGGCGGCTCCGACATGGCTGATATGCTCTCCCAACCCGGGTCCCTCCCGTACTCGGTCAGTTTAGTTGACATCAAATGGGGAAGGAGGGCCTTCCCCAAGGAGGCACATAGCTCAGCAAGTGCATGAGGCTGGCACAGAAGTGCCAGGGGAAGAGGAGACCAGCTGGGCGAGGCCAGACAGGGCATGCACAGGGCTCAGAGGGTGTGGGGTCTGCGGGAGGCCGAGCTCCAAGTGAGTGGCCAGACTCGGCCTCGATGGCCAGAGCAGCTGCACCCCACACTCAGGACATACATTTGCTACCCTTCCTTTCTGCTCCTTGACATTGGTGGGTGGGCCAATGACTCTTGCTTTTGGAGAATTTACTCTCAAGACAGCAAATGCACCCTCCCTTTTTTCCTGCCTAGACAATGTAACGTCAATCCTTTCAACTATCATGACTTAATTTATAAAGTGTAATAGGTTAATATGGAGATAAAATCAATTTTCCTTTGTTTTGATATTTCCAGAGTGACAAGTTTCAGGCTATACTACAGGCAGAAAGAAGGTGGCCAGTCTCTCTGCACGCTCTCTTTCTCCTTAGTGCAAGAAAAGCATGATCACTCCCTACCCTCTGCGGCATAGTGACCCAGGATCCACAGATCTGTGAGAGTCGGGTATGGACAGGAAGCCAATCTGCACAAAACCAAATTTGCTTCACTAAAAGTCATTCCATCTGACATCGTTCCGGACAGTCAGGTTTGAATCTCTAACCCTCTAGCTTAATATACAGAGAGTCTGGGCACATGCCATCATGTTCTGTGTTTAGACAGCTGCCACCGTCACCATGGCAACTTTCACAAAACATAGCTGAATCGTCAATTTCACTTTAAATTTAATGAATATAAAGCTAATCCTATTATTGTTCTTAACAATTTTCCAAGTAGCTCCTTCTGAAAGTGCTCTTGCTCATATACTCTGTCTTTTAAAAGTACATTATTAGGAAATTACATGTGTGGTGCACTCCAGCCCCTGCTGGCCATCAACACAGTCCTGCTCCGCAGAACAGCCCTGCGATTGAGACAAGGTCATGTCCACTCACAATGCTCCTCTGTATTTTTCTTGCAATTCCAGGATGGGTAAGTCTGTTAAATATAGCAATTTGGGCCATTAAACATTTCAGAGTGTCACTAAAATTATGGCAAAATAATAGTTCTTAAGATAGGCCACATTATGTGCATTTACATAAATCTTAAAAGGGTACTTCCATTATCCTGCTCTGGATTTTAAATGTGCTCATGTAAACTTTGAAGGTTATGTAGGAAGACCTCTCCCCATTTGTCTTCTGTGAAGAACAAGTGGCATCTGAGAGAGCCATTGAAAAGTAATCCTCAGCATGACCATGTCCAGATATCTTTCTGTAATTATGATAAGTACTAAATGTCACCAAAATCAAGAAAAACAGAAACAACAGAAAGCCATCGCTCCGAGGTCGCTACTGTGCTGGTGACTGGTGCAGCACGAGATGGCTCCAGTGGGTCGGTCACCCTGTGGTGCTGAGCACAAACCCTGCACCTGTGGAAAGGTGCCTCTCCACCTGCCCCTGCCACGCAGACCCAAGCAGCACAGGAGACACAGGGAAGAGAAGCCGAGCCCGTGGGGGCTGTGCCACCACTCGCCCCAGTCCACCCCTCTGAGCTCGTGGGTGCACATGGAATGACAATAGAAAAGGCACTCCAGGGCTGTGCACCAGGGCCGGAGCATAACATCAGTCAAAGATCTCAAGAGAGACTACAGCCCACGTGTTTGAAAAGTGCTCTGCGAAGACTGTGTGTCTGGCCGACAGAGCAAAAGGCACATGAGGTCACAGTTCCCACAGGAAACTTCCCATTGTCTTCCTTGGATAATATCTGGGAAGCTGCAGGGATCTAGAAACTTTCCTTCTAGTCTGAGCCCAGAGGCAGGATGCTGGCCCACCTCCCAGGATGCCCTGACAAAGCCATGCCCACGACACCAAACTGCCTTGCTGCCACCCCACTCAACCTTACACCAGGCTGCCTCCTTCAGCGGCCCAAGGCCCCTCATGGCCCCGTGTGAGTTCGCCGTGAAAGCTGTCCAGGGTTTTGCCCTGTGAGGACCAGAGCAAGAGACTAAGCAGCTCGGAGTGGAGCTGAGATGAGAATCAGTGGAGGTGTGAGAAGAAACGGGCAGGGTTAGGTACAACGTGCCCTCCACCCCCTACTCCCTGAGCAGTAAGAGTCAGCAGCTGAAGGAGCTTCGCCCACAGAGTGGGGCATCCTCACAGGCGGGCGCAAGTCACACCTGCCCCGAGCCTACAGGGCTTGCTATATGTTTTGGCATTTTCATATTTTACCTCAGATGCCATCTTGCCTTCCATAGCCTACCTTTGTATTTCTTACACAACCTGAGTTTATTTGGCAAAATATATCGCTGTATTTCAAACTAACTCATTACATCCTCCTTTCATGCTCTCTCTGAACCTGACGTCTGGCCAGCAAACCCAGCAGCCAAGACCCAGAATCTACAGAATTCTCACCAATGTGGCCTTGACGTTAGTTGTGTGCACTCTGAGACTCTTTGCCATCTACCTTCTATTTCCAAAAGTTCATAAAGTAAAAGAATGTCATTTTAAATTTAGACATATGTTAGACCGCCTGAATCTCCCAAGAAGATTGGTAGAGATTAAGCACTGGGTAGATGTAGAATGAATTTTAAAAGAGAGATTTTAATTTAGTTTCTCTTTATCCAGGCAAACTTGTACCAAGTTGTGGGATTATTTATGGAAAACAACAGGGTGGAGCTAGGTCAGTCCTGTGACTCTCAGGTAGGTACTGTTCACAAACAGTGACGATGAACAGCACGCGCCCCGGTGCTTAGGTCATGGGAAGTGACCTCACGGCTGTGTACTCGGCCCAGAAATGTTCTTCAGGTGAATCAGTTAAGCAAAAGGCCCTGGAGACTGTGATGAGTTATATTTTCTTTCTCTAACTTGAGTATCATTCATGGTAAACATAATACAACCTGAGGTGGGAAAAGATCTACCCACGAATGCTGACTCTCTGCTGTGGGTCTCGCGCTTCGAAATGTAAAACTCAATTCAATTTCAGTGTCTCATGGTCAGCATGCTTGTTATTCATCTCCACATGAAAATGAAGACATAAAGCGCTAGAAATATTTACAACCACTCTTCGTTTTCTCATCCACCTGTGCAGAGGGAGCCCACCTTTGCTCCAACAGCCTCTCTAGCTTGAGTATTTTAGCCCCAGGTCTTTTCACAAGTCAAGAACTGGAGTGACAAACTGACGCAGCTTGAAAGTGTCAGAAACAAATAATTAAAATGAGAGTTCAACTCACGACAACTGAATTAGAGATACGATTTAAGTCTTTAGAGATCTCTGTTTAACTGTTCCATTTCAGTTACACTGAACCTGACACAGCCGATTCCGCCCTGAAGCCAACACCTCCAAATCTACAAGGGCAGTGGTGGAGAGAGTTGTGTCTGAGCCACCTCACACACTGGGCATGGGCCGTCTGCCCTACAACCTAGCTTCAGGAGGCCTGTGTTACGTTACTGGGTTCACCTGTCACCCTCCAACGACCACAGGCCCATGCTTGGAGGGAGCACTGGATCGAGGGGCCCGTGGGCGTGGGGGAATGAAACACTGCCACAGACCTGCAGTAGACTGCAGGACCAAAGTAACTCCACATCTAAAGCCTCTTCACAGGGCATCGGGCCCACGCTGAGTCTAAAACCTCCGCTGTCCCTGGCTCCCTCCTCTGTGCTGCTGTGTAAACCCAGCATGGTGTCGGATGGAGTGAGTTCAAAGGCACAGGTAGCTTTTCAAGGGCCAAACACCAGCACAAAGGCAAACTTAGAGCTATAAAATGAGTTGTGGTTAAGACGCATCAGGTCCTGAACTCTCATGCTGGCCAGAGCACGGACAACTGACCAAGCCCGCTGGGCACAGGAACACATGCATTTCCCCCAGGACCTCGCCTATGCCTCGACTCACCAGATGGATGGTGCTTCTGTCCCGCTGATCTCCAGGAAGTCGTAGCCCTCCTCCAGCTGGAAGTCAGTGAAGACCAGGGCGATGGTGTCCCCTGGCTCGGCGAGGACGGTCCAGGTGCAGTCCGCATTGTTGTCATACTCCGAGGGGAAATGTGGGCTTGAGATGGTGCTGCTGGTGCCCCTCAGAGTCCCTCCACAGGCACCTTCGGCTGCAGGGACACAAGGAGACAGTGCTGTGTCTCAGGGTGCTTCAGAGGTGAGGGCGGCCCCGCATGTCCCTACCACAGGGGTCAGTATGTTACCAACCCCACATCAAGGTGCCCTCCAGGGGGACCCTCTGATCTGCCCCTCTGGTTCTGTCAAAGGTTTACAAAAGGTCAGCAGTCAGACTGCACAATGAACTGAAGGGCCGTGGTAGGCAAGAATGCAATTGCACTCTGCTTATATTGGGTTAAAGATTAATAAATTTGACAAGAAAAACCAAAGTGAACTACATGCTGTCAGCCTTGAGACAAGTGTATATCTTCTCCAATGGAGAGGAGGTAGACAAAATGGAGGCTTCCAATTTTTGTTGTTGTTGTTGTTTTGTTTTGTTTATGTACTAGAGATGCAACTCCAAGCCTTACACATAAGGCAGGCACAGTGCCACTGAGCTAAATCCCTGGCCCATAAGATTGAGACATATACTTATTAGTGGTAATTAAATTATATATGAATGTAAACATATAACAAACATGCTTATGTGAAAATGTCTAGAGTGATATTTTACACATGATTATTTTGTATGTACACATATATAAAACATGCAGTAAATACTTTCCTAATATTTACATTTTATTCTTTTCTCTGATTTCATTTTATACTTAAAATTTAAGTTCTCTCTGTACAAGAACAGTGGCAAAACAAAAGAAGTTGTAACAGTTCATTATTTAGAAGGATAAAATGTCATTGACGAAGAGGCTTAGAAATTGCCAGAATCCAGTGCTATGGTTGAATGACTGGGGAGAGGTACTAAATTAGATCCAATGTTTAAGCTGCAAAATGCTTATGTAATCAGACGCATTGGTATACAGATACCCCTTCCAAAGTTTCGCAGTGGAAAATAATGATACAAATTCCTTCTAAATTTGTGCAAGGCAGTCTGTGCACTGTAGAACTGTGCATGTTTTAAAGAGCTGGAAATGGGCATATTTCTGTGCAGAGCATGGTAGACGCATGGATTATATATATCCCTAAAAGAAGCAGCTAAACGGAATTCTCCTAGGAAAGCCTCCTACTGACCTCCAGGGAGAGGCAGCCGTCTAGCAGTCTGGCCACAGGGCACAAGCCATCAGGGACAGTAAGCTCTGTGCATCACTGGGGGTCTGGGGCCACTGTCCTCCCCAACCCTGCGTCCCAGTATGGGGAGCTGACAGCCAGCTCTAGGGGCTCCAGAGAGCTGTTGACCAGCTGTAAAAAGCCACTTTGTTATTTCCAAGCTGTCACCTGGCAGAGGACTTCTCAGGTAGAGGCCCGTCCCCGGCAGTGTGTCCACCTCCCACATTTACACCAGAGTAGCCCAACTGTCTCGCCTCCCCCAACTCCTAGACCCACATCTCAGCGCTTAAACCCATTCAGTGCCATATCTGTGCATCCCTGGACTTCACCGGCTGTGCGAGCAGAACGTGGAAGGCCCACTGCCCACCGACCGGGGAGCCCTGCCTCAGGGACGCCCTGCCTCAGGGACGCCCCTGTGCGTGGACGTGAGGAAGGTTCTAGGGCAGCTTAGCTGGCAGCAGAAGTAGATGACGCAGAATCGCAAGTAACAGAAAATAAAAATGAAGTGGAAGAGAAAGTGAAACTGAAAAAGCTTTTCCTGCCATGCCTTTTCTTTCATAGGCAGTCTCTCCACCATGGCTGGAAGGAAGGAGGGCAGCTGAATGGAGGCCAGATGTGCTGCCAGTGTCGGTGCTGCCCTTCAGGCGGAGGGCCAGGGAGCAGCTCGCAGATAATTTGGCTGGCATCTTGCATCTTCATGGGTGTCCAACATTTAAGATAAATGTGTGCACATCCCACAGCCCCCATTTGGGTCCAAACTGAAACCACCAGGTCCTCTTACTCCACAGCACGAGGCCTTGTGACACACTGGTCCCTGGTGCAGAAGTTTGTCTGTCTGAAGTTTCTGCCCCTTTAGTGCCTCACGGTTTATGTAAGAGATTTTTTCTAAACTACCATGTTTTCAATACCTAAGTGCTTAACAGTACTTGAAGAAGTCCTATCCACCTATGATTTTCACCTAGTAATATGCTTTTTTGTGTGTTTGTTTTGAGACAGGGACTCATTTTGTAGTTGAGGCTGGGCCTGAGCTCACTATGTAGCCCAGGCAAGTCTCAAACTCAGCAGTCCTCCTGTCTCCCGAGTGCTGGGATTACAGGCGTGAGACACCACACCTTGCACTGTACTATATAGTACTGATTGCGGGTAAGCATGAGTCACCACACTTGATATTGTTGTATGAGGTTACCAGGATTGAACCAGGGACCTTTTCCTTGTTAGGCAGGCGCCAGAACCACTGAGCTAAATCTCCCACCCCCATAGTATGCTTTTAAATATAAATCGGTTCCACATTCAGATGTAGGCATATCTACCTTGCATTTAGTTTACAGTAAGCAGTTTTGGACCATGTTTTACCTGGAGACTAATCAATTAATTTTAATTAATTACTCAATTGGCTAATTTCTGAAACCACATTTAGTTATCAGTTCACCCCTGGGGTGGCTGCTGAAGATATTGCATCATTTGTTTTTCTGAAATATCACTAAATGAAAAAGTCTGCACTGATCTGAAATTGATTGCTATTACCTTCATAGTCTAGTCTTTTAAAGAAAGAAGCCATCACTTAACAAAGAAAACTGAAACACTGAATTAGAATTTGAAAACATTAAAGTCTTACATTACAGACTGTACATGAATTAAGATGTTTTAAGGTACAAAACAATGAATTGCCATATCAAGAGATAATGCGGTTATTTCAAGTATATGAAGATATAATTCCCAAAGCAGAATAATTTAAAGGTAATGTGTAATATTGTTTCCAAAAATATACAAAACTAGCATTTAAAACACAAAATGAGCACTTGCAAAATCACAGAAAAGGGATATTATTTTAATTATTTAAAACATTTTAAGCATAAGATACAAAGAGCTACATGAAAGAGTTTAACAACAACCTAAATGAAGATGAATTCCAGAGTCCATTGAAAAAAATATCATGGCAAAGTTTCAACCTTTCTTTTTATCATAGACATTCAGATTAAAAGAACAGTGAATATCACCTAAAATCCATTAAAAAGTAAAAGGTTGAAAATGTATGATAGCCGAGAGTAAAACTTGAACCACTTGAAGTTGTCATTTTGGTGTGTATCCATGAGAACCTGGGTGATGTGTTTATGACTCGTGGAGAAGGCGGTGTTCACATGACCATGTTTCCAGGCTTCTCCCTCAGGACCACACCCACAGTCTACTCTCTGTGCAGCCTCCTGTGTGTAGACACACTCACCTATCACTTCACAAATGTAGCAGAAAGTTTTTGTAATTGTCTCATTTTCTCAGTTGTTGAAAGTAAGTTTTTGATTATTTAAAGGCAAACAAATCCATCAGTTAAGCATCTAAAAAAATCAGGAAGCAAAATAATGTGACCAGCTAAGCTACGTTAGAATGAATTAATATGGACCCTTGGTTGCATAGCAAAGAGCATGCGATGTGTGCTGTGTGGAGACAGTGAAGGAACAGCCAGCTTCAGACACATGTGGCCCCACATCAAGAATGAAGACCGTGAGAAGATGGGACACTTAGAATAATCGTGTTATTATAAATGTCCCACTGTGCAATTCACAGAGTATCAGGAAGCTCTAGAAGTACTCTGTACCCGGGGCCCATGAAATTAGCTGCATACTTATCTGTATTCTTCCCTTTCTGCCTTATTCTCCCACCTCCACAATCCATGTCCTGAATCTCCTCCCCACACTCAGCTCTGTCCAAATCTGGGTCTCAGGGTCTGCTCTGGGGGTGGGAAGGTTCAGAGCCGTGAGCTGTGTGCGTCTGTGTTATCCCACACTCCCGTGACCGACAAGCCGCTCCTGAAACCAGTGGGGCTCCCACCCATCTCAAAAAGGGAGCCCCCCACATCCCCCTTTGTGAAGAGGCCACACAGAGGACAGGAGAAAAATGCTTCACATGGGGTATTTTATAAGGTCTTGACATCCAGGACATAAGCAATCCAAAAATTCAATAAAAACGATAAGCTGGTTGAAATGGGGAATACATTTAAATAGATATTTCTTGAAAGAAGAGCTAAACATGGACAACAGATGTGTGAAAAATGCTTAGCACTAGTCATCAGGGAATTGTTAGCTAAGACCACTGTGAATCATCACTCCAGTAAGAACGGCTACTACCAAACAGTAATGCCAACAAGTGTTGGGGGGATGGCAGAAAGACAGCATTACACACCATTGGTAAAATGTAAGTCAGTAAGATCTGTCATGGGAAACGTGCGGTTCCTCCAAAATTAAAAGTTGAACTACCATGTGGTGCCACAGTGCACTCGCTGTGTGTGCACCCAAGCAGATGAGACCAGGGTGTTCCAGGGACGTGCGGCTCCCCCATCTGCTACAGCACTGCTCACGACACAAGCGGAGATGGCAGGTGTCCACAGCAGGTGTGTGGGTGAAGGCAGTGTGGTATGTGTACAACAAGGGACAACATTCAGACTCAAAAGCACAAAACTCTACCATTTCTGATAACAGGAATAGACTCACTATGTTAAGAATATGGAAAATCACGATTTGAAGTAAAATAAGCCAGACACGTCCGCATGATTTCACTCATCTGTAGACTCAAAGAAACAGGTTTTCATGGGCTGGTGGCTGTCAGAGCAGCAGGGATGGCGGGTGGAAGCAGGGGAAGCCTGGGAGGATTCTGAGAAGTGGAGAGGAAATCTGGTCTACATGGTGGGCTGAATACAGATAGCAATAATGTACATGTCAAAAATCTGGGAGAAAAGTTTTGAATGCTTTCATCATACAGAGATGATAACTATTTGAGGATATATATATATATATATATATATATATATAATGTATGTACATATATATCTGTATATATACATATATACAGGTATATATATATATATATATATATATATATATATATATATATATATATATGTCTTCCAATAATGTAAATTTTATGTTTTATGTATCAGTTTGGTTTGGATCCCAGCTTTCAGCTTCAGCACTATGATTCTCAGGGACCCCTGACTCTTTATGTAGGTGGCTGTCATGGGTCTCGTATGACGCTAAGTTGCTCCTGATTGGTCACGACTGAGAGAGGCAATGTGTGTGTCCAGAACCCTCTTGTGTTCTCTGGAGGCAGCATCACTTCCAGCTGGAAGACCTGGTCCAGCCGAATGCATCCTGTTCCCTTATGCACAGCCTTTGAGAATGAGTTAGGAAAACGGAAATTCTCTGCAAGTCTTTCTTTGAGCCAAATTTAGATATGGTTTACTAAAGTTTTAGCTTAATTTAGTAAGAATATAGGGATAATAGCTATGTTATTTTCCCTCAGTCTTTTCACATAAAGGATCTGAAGGAAATACAGTCTTTGAAACATTAGCCAAAAATGGCTTCCATTTCTGGCATTTTTTCTTGGTACATACAGATTTCACATCTTGAAGCTTTGACTTCCCCTTCCCCTCTCTTCCTTCGCACTCTCTCCAGTCCCATTACCTGTTTCCCACTTAAGAAACTTCGTAAATGAAAAATGAGCTTATTAGGGAACTAGCTATTAAATGTTCTATACCAAAAAATTTCAAATCTTTAGGAGTACATGACTATTAGTACAGTATAGTAACTTTCTGATGGTTATTTAACTTCTCACTGTTAGATTTACATGGTGGTGGAAACTAAATGTGTGGCAAAAATGAGATAAATTCTTTTATAGAAAAAATTACATTTTTAAATGTAAAGGTTTAGAATTTCTAAGGTGCAATTTCAGAAAGGAAATTGGACCTATTGTAGAAAAACTAGCAAAAATACAAAATATTAGTAGATTATTAATGAACACTTTACTTCTCATATCCATTAATAAACAAGATACTAAAAACATGAATTTCCTGGAAATTTCCATGTGGGACTCATGCAATAGAATTGTCAGTTAGATTCAGAATCTCTGGGCAATGCTCTCCCGCCCTTTGCAAAGGAGTGAGTGCCACCCACCACCCAGGTGCCCAGAAGGCTGTGCTTAGCAGGAGCCAACTGGGCACTGTCTCAGCTTACTGGGGGCAAGTGACAAGCAGAGCACCTCTACAGGCTGAGAGGCAGTTACTTTGCACATGGACCCTGTGGAATGACCCCACACACACCATTTCCCCCATGACACACGCCCTGCTGGAAAGTGTCTGTTGTTAATAGCTCTCTGCAAACTGCTCGGCAGGCAGAGGTCTGGACAGGGTCAGGGAGAGGGCTGGCCAGGGAAGGTGAGGGGCACCCAGGCCACTCCCACCCTCTCCACGCTCTCCAGCTGCCAAGCAGCCCTGCCTGGCTTCTGGACTGTCCGTACCGTTTAGCCAAGCACACAATGCAGTGCAGCAAGTGGACCCTTGAGTTCTGATCGGTCTGACACATGAACAGCTTGGGTTATGGCCAGAATTTTAGTTTTAACTTATGACCAGTCTTGAGTTACCACTTGAATGCCCCCTACTTGTGCTCCAGGCGGTCTCAGACACAGATCTAAACATTAAGGAGATCTAGATGGAATATTGCATCCTCTCCTGTGTAGGTTTACTGAGAAATCTGGGCTGATGTCTCTCTCAGGACACTGAGATCTTCCTGTGTACAGGAGAGAGACTTTGAAGGTTGTGTAGAGGAGCCTGAACCTTCATCAATCAACTTGAGTTATAACTAGCTCAGGAACAATTTGAGATCAAAAGTCAAAGGCCCACTTTGCTACGAGCTCTCCTTGCTGTGCTACACCGATCCCAGGCTCCGCCTGTCAGTCTGAGTCCTGTCCCCCGACCCTTCCTGACCCCACCCAGCCTTGATCCCCACTCCTCTGTCTCTTCTGTGACCTCCATGTTCCCAGGTCATGTGGCGTTTGTCTTCTTGTGTTTTTTAGACAACACCCTTTAGTTTCATCCATGTTAACAGGAATGACAGCAAGTTTCCTTCTCTCC
>PVIC010031879.1:0-21040 GCA_004025085.1 Thryonomys swinderianus | reverse complement strand
CCCAGTATATATATACCTAGTCATCAGCCAATGCCTGAAGGACACGTGGCATTCTGGGATAGGCGGCTATACAGCGGAAGCGAACTGGCTGATCAGGCAATGCCTAAATATAGACTTGCTTTTCAGCGGATATAGACCACTTGACCTACTCCTTCAGCGCCATCTTTTGGGCGCGGTTGCCCTTTGGCTCTCCACACATCTTCAGTACAACAATTTAACTTCTCAGATCACTGCTCTTAAGTCATTGGTTTAATTTCATAAAAAATGGTGTACTGAATATTATACACTTAGAAACAACTCTAAAATGTTGGGGTTTTTCAGAAGATGCATAATTAGTGCATTGAAACTTAATCCAGGAAAAGAAATAAACAGCCAGAGTTTGATGAGCTTCTTTTGCTGTGTAATTGGATTTCATCCACTGAACTAACCAACTGACTAATAATCAGGCAGGTGCATCCAATTGCCAACCTGAATACACACTAGCTCTGAGGCATTGGTCTCTATGATTCAGTTTTATTATCAGTAAAATGGGGATGAATAGTTCCTATGTCATACATCTACAATCAGAAAAAAATTATGTTTACATAAAGAATACAGTAAAGTGGGCTTGAGATTTATTTAGCTCAGTGGTTCCGGCACCTGCCTCACAAGTGCAAGGTCCTGAGTTTGATCCCAGTAACCACATACAATGCTGGGCGTGATGGCTCACGCCTGTAATCCAAATTTTTTTAATCCTTAAAATTGAAACACTTGTCAAGAGATGTCTTGGTGGCCTTATGAAGGCACCCGGTGAGCCCTCTTCATGTGCACGTTACTTTACTCTGCACATCCAGAAAGTTTTCTTCAACTTAATTATTGTTTCAGCTTCATGAGTTTTTCTCGATTTCAGGTATTCTTGCTATATATAGATTGTATTTCCTGGATGGGACCGCTGCATTTCTCTTTTTCTCCCTTTTTGTGTCTTAGTTTCTTTAGCCTTTTTTTCTCTGCATTCTGTGAAAATTTCTCTGGTCTTACATTGATTTTAGCAATTTTATTTTGTGAACTTCCCAGTTGTATACTTCTTTCAGCTGTCTAAATTCTTGTTGAAAGTTGAAACATTGATACATCTGCTTAACAAAAATCATACTGAGTAAAAGGAAGTGGGTGAACATGTGTGTACTCTCCTTGTCCATTTGTAGAAGATTCTAGAAAATACAAAGTAATCTATAGTAGCAGACAGCAGACTGGTGGTGGCCTGGGCATGAAAAGAGAAGAGAGAGGAGTTTAAAAGTGGCATGGGAAAATCTTAGGGAATGATGGATATGTCTACCTTAATTGTGGTAATTTTTCATGAGTATATATGTATGTCAAAATGCTTATGCATACCTATGTAACTTGAGTACTTTTAAAATGTTCAGTTTACTGTGAGTTAAGCTTTAGTTTTTAGACTCCAGCATTTCATCAAAATGCATAGCTATTTATTTTCTTGATCAGCATTTCCAGATGTGACTCTTTTGACAGTGGCTAGTGTCTAGAACAAGTCATATATCAACTCTGAAACATAGAAGAGTCATGATGTACTTTATAAAAGCTCTGGTGCCCCATAGATATTTAATAAATGAAAATTAGTTTCTAAGTCAACTAGTATATCTATAAATTGATTATTCTTCTCAAAACTATGTGTCTGTTTTAAAAAATGGGACATTACGTACACCTCTGCTGTCAAAAGGCATTGTAACAAACTAGTTGATAATGAGACTGACATAGTAAAGATTATAACCATATTAATATGTCATTCTGCTGATCTTTGTAAGGGGAGTATATTAATTAGGTGATGTTGCTTAAGCAGCTAAAATGTGAAATGTCTCAGAACAAGTCCCATGTCCAAATCATAGCACTGGTGGCCTGTAACTCCTCATACTGGCCCAGTAAGACTTTATTGAGTACACACTACATTCAAATAATTAAAAATTAAGATGTGAGGGCCAGAGATTTAGCTCAGTGGTTCTGGCGCCTGCCTCGCAAGCACAAGGTCTGAGTTCAATCCCAGTAACCACATACAATGCTGGACATGATGATTCACACCTACCAGCAATCAGTACTACGTACCACAGTGCCAGGCGTGGTGGCTCATGCCTGTAATCTCAGCACATGGGAGGCAGAGACAGGAGGATTGCTGAGTTCGAGGCTTGATTGGGCTTCATAGTGAGCTCAGGGCCAGCCTGAACTACAAAGTGAGACCCTGTCTCAAAAAAAAAAAAAAAAGAATTAAGATGTGAGATGTTATCAGACAATACAGTGGCTATTTACATTTTTTTAAATGTACATAGTAAGTGATATGTTGACATTAACACACCTTGTAATGCACCTCTTGCATTAAGCACACTTTCTGAGGCAGTTCTGGAAGTTCATCAGTGCCATTAGGAGGTGTGATCAAAAATACAGTGAAGTTCAATCCCCAGTACTACCACGGAAAAATAAAAAGTACAACAAAAATACAGTGAATGCAGCTGCCAAGCACCATCCAACAGACATCAGCTTTTTAAAACCATTACAATATCTCTGTACACCTTATTCCCTGGATCTGGCACCAAGGGAGTTCTGGATCTTGCCTGAAGTGAAAATTACTATGAAAAATAAAAGTTTTGAGTTGACTCAGGACATTAGGGGAGCCATGAGAGAGTAATAAAGACACTCATGAAGAACAACTTCTGGGACTTCTTTAGAATGTGGGCAAGAAAAATGGAGTGTGCTCCTATGTGTCTTTCACTGTAAAGTTTTTCATCTAAGTGTTCACTGTCCATTTCAACCACACTTTGTACATTTTTAAAGTATTTTAGACACGTACTTAAGGTGATTACCTCAGGAGTTACAGTCAGGACACAGAAGGGCAGATTCATAAACACCCCAGTGGTGCTGGAGGGTGGGGACTGTGTCGTAGGATCCTCAGCATCACCTTTCTTTTTGGATGCTGCACTTTTTTTAGGCCTTTGCTCTTGGCTCTTACAAATCTTTGTAACTTATCCTTGAAGAAAATGCAGTATTGAGTGCAGAGTTAGTTACTCCTTTAGGAGTAGTTGAAAAACCAGGAGAGATGGAAAGAAACAACGCTATGAGTGCACAGAGACATCTGTAAAAATTAAGCAGAAATTTAGGGACATTTTTCTTAAATTATTATTTGGAAGGGGAGGATGCTATTATCCTATTGAAAGGAAATCAGGGCATTCTTTTTTGGCCAAGAGGGTTAGTGGATAGCTTTTTAATATCAGCATTTTCCAACAGAAATTTTCATAGTGATTTTGATATAAATAACAGATTTATAACAGAATCTAGCAAGATACCTGTTGGAGTTCAAAGTACATACTTACCTGTTTTATGTAGAGCAAATCTGCATTGTAAAGAGTTTTACAGATATTATTTTCAGGCAGTTTCTGATGTGAATGATATGTTGGTTGTAAGTTTATGTATCTGAAGTCCAGGGTATTAGTTTTGAGTTTAAGTATGTATTGAAATAGAACATCAATAGAGATTAGCTACAAAGTATGTGTTAAAGAAATGCTTTCAAAATTAGGCATCAAAGTAAAATCTTTAATGGATAAAATCTTGTGTGGGATCAAACCCAATACTCCCATTTAATTGGTGTGTTATTCTGAACACTGGTGAATCCTTAAAATTCCCAAAGGTGTAGAAATAAGCAGCCAGGCCTAGGAGTCAATACAATGGAGTTTTATTCATTTAGATTATGGAGAAAATCTATAAATGAAGATAAAAAGCCACCCAAACTGGCCTACAGAAAACCAGAGCCTATTAAAAAAAAAAAAAAGTGGCAGTCATGAGAGCCCGGGTAACTCTTGGGGCAATCACCGCAGCATGTATCCGACCCTGACCCACCGCCCACCTCACTCACCGGGACAGCTCCAGCAAACAAACGCACCTTCGCTTCCATCCATCAGTGCGTCTGTCTGAAACGAAGAGCCGTTCCTCCTACCTGGCCGGCTGACATGCGGCAGCGCCTAGTGTTTAGATCCTACAGTCATGCAGTAAAACCTGCGCGTGTGAGGGTGACTGGCCAGCTCAGCCTGTGTCCTGCGGCTGGCGCCCCTTCATCCTCCTCCTCCTTCCGGCCATGAGACCCTGAGCAGTTGTTCCACGGCAAGTTCGCGTTTCCTTCTGCGAAGCCCCCTCTGCCCGTGGCCTCCCCGCCCTCCCCAGAGCTCAGGTGGTCACAGCGGCGCAGGGTCCGAATGTTGGAATTGAGTCTGAACTTTGAAAAAATACAGTAAACAGGCGAGGTAGGTTTAAGAGCGTCAGACAGGGCCGGAGGGTTAGCTCAGTGGTTCCGGCGCCTGCCTCGCAAGCGCAAGGACCTGAGTTCGATCCCCGGTAACCACATATAATGCTGGGCGTGGAGACACGCCCACCAGCAATCAACACCGCATACCACAATGCTGGACGTGGTGGCTCACGCCTGTCATCCCAGCACTCGGGAGGCAGAGACAGGAGGATTGCTGAGTTTGCGGTGGTTGCCTGGGCACCATAGTGAGCTCAGGGCCAGCCTGAACTACAACGCGAGACCCTGTCTCAAAAAGCAAAAAAAAAAAAGGAAGAAGAACGTCAGACATTAAGTCACGGGTAGTTCGTTCGTTCGTTCTTAGAAAGCACACAGTTATTCTGAGCTGTGGAACTGGGTGACGAAAGCAGGAGCTCCCAGCAGACCCTGCAGTGGCGGCCTCGGGAGGTGCCCTGGGGTCCCAGGCTCTGAGAGCGATGATGGCACAGCAGCCGCCCTCCCGTTCACACGTCGGACAGGAGCGCATTTCAGCTGCTCGGACGAAAGTGCAGAGTAAGGATTCAACTGCGGAACGGGTCGAAGCGATTGTCAGCATGACCCTCGCACCCGTTAGATCCTTCCTTCAGCCACACAGGAGAGGAGGCATTGGCTCCCTGGTAAGCAGCCAAAGTGTGAAAGGGGGATGAGAAGAAAGAGGAAAGCCTCTCGGCACACAGCCTCCGAGGATGGAACCGCTGACGTGAGCAGGGTGGGTAAACCGAGGCAGCATCCCAGGCCCTCGCCATGCACACGGGGTTCCTCTGGTCGCACCTCTCCAGAAAGCACGTCGCCACCGGTGTTTTACTTCCCTTTCCGTTTGTCACCAAGTCCGAGGAAGCCTGTGCTCAGCCCCAGCAGCCCAGAGGCTACTAGAAACCGCGTGCTCCGAGCCGAGTATCCCAGGCTTTCACCGCAGCGGAACCTGCGGAATCTGAAAGACAACTCGATGCCATCAGCTGCCTGAGTGTTGAAAGCCCGTAGACAGGTCATGGGTCACCGTTCTGGTTCACAGAGGAAACAAGATCCCGCCATAAAATGCAAGTGTAACCATCACTAAAGGTTTGCATCCATGATGCTATTGCTTGGCCTCTCTTGCTGATTCTTTACAATCATTACAATAAACGTAGAGTGGAGAAATGCTTCCTGATCCTGCAGCTCTTTTCCAGATGCTTGTAGACTGAAATATTCCCAGAACTGACGAAGATCATCATGACATCATCAACATGTTCTTGATTTTATTTTTGAATCCTCCTAAGGAATTGCCACATAGCTCATGTCATTTAAGTTCCCAGTGCTAATTCATTGCAAAGCTAAATCACTCAAAAGCACTAAAGTCTGCGAAGGACAGGGAAAGATGAAGGGTGAACGGGTGGCATATCTTACAAGAAGACCATTGTCCATCAAAATAGCATTGATAAAATCCCAGCCCTTTATTGTTTCTCCCTCTGTGGCTCAGGTGAACCAAAGAAGACAGACTGCAGAAACCCCTCTGTCCGTCAGCCCTACCACCTGTGTCAGCAGCGCCTCCATGTCCCTGTAGCCCTGCAGCCCCTTACATGGCACCTCTGTGTCCCTGTAGCCCTACAGCCCCTTACATTTACAATTAAGTAAATTAACAGTAGAGATTTAAAATTTCAATTCTCTGTGTCCGCTATGTGTGATTGATTAGTGATGGGAAGTAGAAAGGCCCTTGTCACACCTGCACCAGGGCCCTGCACTGGTGCAGGTGAAGCCCACCTGTAGACAGGTAGTAAGCAGGATGGTAACGCAGATTTGGAAGGAAATTAATTACTACACAGAAAATTATTTGTAGAAAGGTGTAGCCACATAAATTGCTCTTTGATGCAGGGCTGGATTTCCATATTGCAAACCAATAGAGTTTACATTTAGTAGTTACAATGGAACATGTAAAACTGTTTAACAAAGCAGAATGCAGTGGACTGTTATATTGGAGACATTTTTCAGTGAAGTTATTTTTTTTTTTTAATCTCATGTGAAACCGAAGCTAGAGTCGGTCAGGTTGGGAGACAGTGGCACGTCTGCTCACAGCCCAGCTAGGACTGAGGCTTCCAGGGTTTCAGGGTCCAGAGGTCCAGTAAGGGCCCAGCTACACTCTTAAAAAGAAAGTGTATTTTTTGAAAGACCTTTGCTAGAGTAGAAGAACATAACTTAAAGATAGAATATTAAAAATCAGAACTAAACTTGATTTCCCAATGAGGCTGCTATCTTGTCAAACAAGAGAAAATACTCTTAATATTTAAAAAATTAGTTAACTTGAACATATACATTCTTTAACTGAGTTCAGTTTCAGGTCCAGAAAATAAAATTGGTTATTTTGTCATGACTATGAACAGGATCAAGTTTTAGAAAAGCAATTTTTGGTTTTCACATATATAAGTGTCAAAAGGTGAAAGACAAATACAAGGGTATTTGCCTATCTTCGTATATTTCTAATTGTAAGATCCCAAAATATTAGAAATGCCTTCCTCCTGAGATAATAAAGGAATCTTTCTTGTATTTGGTTTCATATTATGGAGAAATAACTGTCATAAAAATGAAGATTATGTAAGTGGTCTAGTTCTTTCACTTTCACATGCATAATTAATTAGTAAGTGATCACTGTGAAAAAAAAATTTTTTAAATTGTCATATTTAACCACAAAAGAGATAAGTTCTTAAAATGCTTTCTAATTGAAAAAATGTTACTAGGGATCAAATCTGAAATATTTGGGAGGTAAAAACTGAAAAAATATTAAATAGATACATCAAGCTTTCATGCTTTTGTTTTACAAAATACAAAATCCCTTTTAACTTCCAACATAATGGCACCAAGAAGAGTACAGAAGTCATTAGGTGGTATCAAATTTTAAATTTTGTTTCCTGATTCATTCTCCACCATCCCCACATCAAATGAGATCCTTTGAATCAGATCAGTTCTGATGATGACAATAGCATTTGAGGTTTTGGTCTCTTATGACCTAAAATAGCAACATACAACACACAGCAATAAGAGGTCATTCCATGTAGGGGTGACTGGAGTAGAAAGACCTTGGAAATCTTTCTCCCTGAGTGGACAGCTTGAGGGACTCCTGTGTTCATAGATATATAACGACTTGCAGATGCCTGTGTGCTCACCTTTAACCTTTTGGCTTATGTGAGAAACGTATGTGGTCTTCTAAAACTTGATTCTCAGTTAGGACAGCACTGCCAGTCTTACTGTCTTCCTGACTGGGTGACTAGGAAGACTGGAGGCACAGCTACCTCAAGCCTTTGCTGGAGCACTGTTCTGAAGCTGTAGCCTGCACACAATGTGAAGTCCACTGAACATGAGCACATTAAAATGCACACATTAGCAACCGAGTGCAACAGTACTCTGTCAGTTATAGTGCTGCTCATTAACTGGATTGAACATGCTGTTGTCTAATTTCTAAAGTGTTGAAAGGCTTTATAAAAATGGGGGTAAGGGAACCCTACTGGCCACTGGAAAATAGGAAGTTAACAGCCTTTCATCATAGACTCAGGAAAAGTAGCTAAAATGTCCCAGGAGTTCCAACTTTAATTATAACCCAGAAACATTCTCCAATTTCCCAGGATTCTTGTGTTCTCACCAAGGACCAAATTTTATTACTTGTATTAGCCTGTAGTTTATGACATACTTCTGTTTGTTGTGTAGTTTTCTTTTCAAAAAATTAATACAACAGTTCATGAATAATAATTGTCTCCATCAACCTAAGTTACCGGCCTATTTTAGATCACAGAAATAGATGAGTTCTGAACCTTGTAAAATTTTGGACCTTAATTTCCATTCTTTCTAATAAAGGGAAACAGATTTGAAATTATTATGGTAGAAAATGTTAATATTTTTCAGGAACTGAAGAGCCTCACTGCAAACAAACATCTATGTTTAGACATCATATATTACAATTCATAATGCTTATTATTAGTTTTGCAAAATAATTAGATGCCTGTCTCCTTGGTAAAGCATTACTGAAATGTAGGAAACAAAAGGAATCCAGAACAATTGAATATTGCAAAGAATAAAATCAAAGGTACCTTTTGTCATCTGATCACCTAATGCTCAAATTAAATAAAAGAAGTCATGTGATCATCCTCCCTCCACCCTCAGTACATCAGATCGTTCTGAAGGGCGCCTGGACACCACAGCTGTGCTCAACTCCTATCAGGAAACATGGTCCACCGTGGAGCAGGAGCATGTATTCTCCAGCTAGGTCTGCAAAGGGCACAAGGCCCTGGTTACCCTAACTCATGCTACTCCTCAGAGCCAGGTGTACGGCTACCACTTTTAAGGCTTGAAGTAACAAGTGCCAAATGAAGAGCAGGTGTGCTTTTACTTAGGCAAGTTGCTTGTCGTCCCCTTGAAAGCAGCCCACTAAGCACACAGGGGTCCAGCGGGGCCCCTCTTGCATTCCCGTGTGTCACGAGATGCCCAGAGCCAACACAAGCCAGTGTGCATCAGTGGCTGTGAACTCACTGAGACCAAGTTCCTACTTCTGGCCTGGGAGTCTCACGAGTTGTGCTACCATCTTTGAAAAGTAACAAACGACTTATAAATTAACAAAACTGTAGACATTTCAGACTGACATTTTATATGCCCATAAAATTACAAATCCACTTAAACCATTCCTCTTTACTATAAACTGACAATCTAAAATCCCATACATTTATGGGATACAAAGTGATGTTTTGATATATGAACAATATGAATAATTACCATGTTTTCTGCCTCTAATTCTTAACAATTTTTGTGGTGAGAACACTTGAAATTCACCCTCTTAGAAATTTTGAAATGTACAGCACTTTGTTATTAGCTGTACTCATGATGCTGTACAACAGATTAAAAACTGCCACACTTCTCCTAGTTGAAATCGTCCCATCTGATCATCAGCTCCAGATTTCCCTATTTCCCAGCTTTGGTAACCACTTCTTCTTTTACAAGAAGATTTCTATTTCCTGTGGAAAGGAGAGCATGGTATTTGCTCCTCACCTACTTCACGTGGTGTGATGCCGCTGTATGTATCCAGTTGTCACAGATGAAAGATTTCCTCTTGTAAGGCTGGTTGAGATTCCATCGTGCGGTTGCCACATTTGCAAAAGTATTAGCCCAAAAGGCTTTTTATTTCTCATAATGTTTAACAGCAAAAGCTGCAAACTTTGCTATTATTTTCATTGTTGTTGCTGTTATAAATTTATAAACATTATTTAAAAACAGCCATTAGATTATATTTTGTCATTAATGATCCTAGGTCTCCTAGGAGAGTAGAGATGAAGCACTTTACACTGAATTCTGGCAAGAACATTTGCTAGGAGGCTATGACTTCATGATGTTCTGTTTTGTTTTTGCATTTCTAGAGACTGAATACAGAGATTGCACCCTGAGATACACTACCAGTCTTCTTTTCTTCTAAATTTTACAATCAAATTTTGCCAAATTGTTCAGGCTGGTCTTGAACTTGTAATACCCCTGCCTCAGCTTCCCAGAGTGCTGGGATTTCACGTGTCCCACCACACCAGCTCTTAGAAGCGTTTACTTTGTCAAGAGTGTAGATTTCATTTTCCATATTTTGCCTGTACAGACATACAGGGAAATCATCTACTTACTACAGTCTACATGGAAGAAATGGGGTGGCACAATTCCTTCTTGGTATTCCGTAAAGATTTTTTCATTGATTCCTCCGAAAACTGAAAATGTAAACATTGTCTCATAGAAAGCGCTGAGCTGTTGTGTGCGGGGCCTCCTCACTGACAGTGTGAGCCCTTCTTACCACACAGTGACTCACACAGCAAGTGTTGACCTCCTGCAGCAGTAACAGGCGTCTGTGCTCACACTATCCAAAGCAAACAGGCAGGCATTCCCCCAGGGGGCAAAGAAAATTATGAAAGGCAATGTTACAGTCTATTCTATTTTACAAGAAAATTTCCTGTACAAGGCTAAGAATAGAATGTATGATAAGCATTCAGGGAGATGTTCATATAAGTTTTAAGAAAAGAAATACGACAAAATGTAAATAGCATATTATCCTAAGCAGTGGTGATTTACATCTTAAGGAAATACTAACTTTTCCAGCATTTCATGTTGACTTCATTTTAAACAATAGATTTTATAAATTGAACTAGAGATTATATGTGCGGTGGATTTTTTTACATTTTATTTTTTAAATCATTAAGATTAGAAAGGAACTTGTTTATAAGAACTAACCCACTTCATAAAGAAAGTTAAATGTCAAGCTGCTTTCAGACTCATTAATTATATTCAGAACATTAAATGTCAGCATTTGCAAACTGCTTCTGTGCTCTGCATTTGGGATGTGGTGACATGTTTCTGATCCTTGTGCCATAATTATATTAACTCAAGAATGTTTGGTGGTGTTGATTATTGTTGCTTGCTTGACTTCATTTTCTTTTTCTTGTTTTAGAAATTTCACACTATTTCATTTCATCTATACATTTTCTTCAAAGACTCACTGACCTTTTACAGAAAACAAAACCCAAACAGAGGGTAATGACCACACGAGACACTGTCACCAAGGCCTGTTAAACTTCAAAATCCTCAGAGAAAGTGGCACATAACAGCGGCAGGGGGATGCTTCATATCATTTAAACTAATCAGTGATTTTCCTCTGGAAGCCACGGACACTTTCCAGCACCCCAGCCATCTTCACTACTCTTTAGCTGGAAAGAAAAATATGCCAATTGTATAGTTGCTCACCTTAGTGACAGACTGATTGATATTCAGGAAATGGCCAGCACTGGACCATTTAACCTGCAAAAAGGGCAGTTCCTCAGGGTCCAGCTTCACTTTTGAAACAAGTGAATTCACTTTCAATCACCAATTGAAACAAACACCTAAATGGCCAGTGACATAAACCAGCTTGCTTTGCAAAATATGTTATGAAAGAGGTTTCTAAACTATTTTGTGTGAGCGCTCCCTTCTCTTGTCTTGAATTAATTTTTACTTAACATAAAAATTGAACATATTTGTGGGGGACGGTGTGTTGTTTTGTATATATCCTTTGTCATACTCAAGTGTGGGTAGACAGATCAATGTCTTGAAGCCTTTCTCACCATTCATGTAAAAAGTCTTCTGAAGTCTTCCTTCAAGCCTTTGAAAAGCACAGTGTCATCACCTTCTGCAGTCACCCTCGCATGCAACTCCCTGTGTGCAGCTCTTGTCTGTAGCACAGTGTCCCCAAACCACTTGTCTCTCCATCTTTTTCTGACTTAACAAGAAATCTTCAAACACTTTGCCCAATAGCTTAGTACTGATATGAAAAACTCTGTATCCAGAGGCTGTTTAACATATTGCCTCTCTTCCTGTTTTCATCAGACTTGTAGGTTTTGTGTCTGTGGGTTGATAATACACACAAGAATGCAACCAGAAATTTCTACAGGTCACTGTTAAAGAAAGACATTTGGTGTGGGGATTAACCAAAGCCTTCCAACAGATAATACATTGTAATCAATTGCAGGCTGATGTTTTGTAGGATGAGGCCATACTATATGTGATATCGTATTTGCTGCACTTGATGTTTGTACCTTCAATTCTTAGAGGGAAAGTGGAGCTTTTAACACTATCTTTATGCAGAGTGTGGAATGGGTTAAGCTTTTTTTCTTGGTATATGCTGTGTTCAACAGTAATTACTTCAACTGTAACCTACATATTGCTGACTACCAGAGCTAGTGTCTGAAGGTAGTCATTAAAGTTTCAAGTTCTGTGTATCTAATTGTCTGAAACCCACTAAAAGGTATTGAGATTTTTCTCCTCCTATTCTAACCTGCTTCCAGAATAAACTTTAATCCTCTTTGTAAGAAAATATCATTGGCCAAAGCCTTCACAGATTTCTATATAGAATATCAAGGGTTTAGTGAAAATCACAAGGTATATTATTAATAATATTAAATCAACAAAATAAGAATAAGAAAAAATAAGGTCACAGACATCAGAGTTATCATTCATGGATATCAGAGTTCTAAGTATAAATACCGGATTCAAGAAAATAACAGATAAACCATGGAGTTTATCCCCAAAGCACTTGGGATTTTTTGTCAAATAAACATTACAAAATGCTGATCTGTCATTGTACTGCACAAGGACTTTCAGTTGAGCCCTTTCCTGGGGAACAGATAAACTCCTGCAGTGTTCCCAGAAGTACTTCAGACTTACCCTATGGATTTCATCAGCCTGAATTCTTAATGTTTCTTAGTTCACATATGACACTGTTATTTTGCACAGTTTCTATGGGTCTTGATGCTCCTCATTCCTGTGTGGTGAACCTAACCTCATCTCACCTGCTTTTTTGCCTGGGAAGTATTGAGTTATCTTCAAATACCTATCTCAAGCCAAAGCTGCCCTGGAAATTCTATAAGAAACTCTCCATGGAGTCCTTCTTCCCCTGTGTTTCTGCAGCCCCTGCTGTGAGCTCTGCTGGGGCTCTTCCCTCTGCTGTTCCAGTTCCTCTTGCATCCTCAGTACCCCAAGGCCAAGGACAGCTGAGCTTGAGTTGCCTCATGCTGCCCCCAAGGCTGCTTGGAAAATCTTCAGAACTTTGTGACTCAGGGCCTTGCACCCCACAAACAGCACATGCCAAGAGCTAGGGCTCCAGTCTGTTTCATTCATTATCTCAACTTTAGAAAACAACAGAGAAAATGTTACTCATGAAGATCTAATGTAAAAAGTTTGTTTTGTGTACAGACTATGAATAGGGCGCATTATTGAGGAAATGCTCTCCCAGATTGTGACAGCTATTTCTTACTTCAAAACAGAAGTTCTTCATGTCACTAACAAAGTTAGTTCTGACATCCATATTTGAAATTTCTCTTTCATTCTACTTGTCCACGTGAATGAACATGTCAAATAACATTAATTTTCAGGGTATACATATTCATCAATAACATGGACTTCATTGCTGAATTAGATAATCATGTATTCATGTGTGTTATGCCACTGCTATGTCACCTGGTATTGTAAAATTTTACAGTGCATTTTGCAAGAATTAACCAATCACACTGAAACTGTGTGGATAGGATTTATGATAAATTCTATATTTTGTTCATAAATTATATTATTTGTAATGTATTTGTGTGTTTACAAATGTAATTTCTTTGGAGCAGTAATTCTTAAGAATTTGCTGAAACATCACTGGGTAAGAACATTACAAAGAAAGAGTTCATATCTTAATCTTCTTTTATATGTAATGACTACATAATGGGTAATTTTTAGTAAATATAGTCAGATGAATTGCTATTATTTTAAGCTTATTTGTAAAGTCCGTATTATACCAGGTTTTTTTCCTGTAGTTTCAGTTTTATTCTGTATCAAGTACTCAATACCTCATTTTTACAACTGAAGTTAGCATAGGAATTATAATCCAAGAATGAGTATTTAAGTCAAAAAAAAACCTCATTAACTTGAAAAATTAGTGGGCATATTTACTGAAGATGCCTAAAACATTACTGGAACCCTCCAGACTAGGCTCCAGTCTCCTACCCAGTGTACAACACAGGACTGAGGCAGAAAAAGAAGACAAATAGGAGGTAGAAACCAAGATGACCAATGCCTGTGCAGCCACCAAAGAGTCTGCACAGTCCCAGGCTCTGATTTCTTTTTTCTTTTTGTACCAAGGATCAAACTCAGGACTTTGAGCCTGTGAGGCAGGCCCTGGAACCACTGAGCTAAATGCTGTGATCTATACCACTGATTTGTATTGTTGTTAACTCAGGTAAAGGCAAGCTGCCTGTAAGAGTGGATCTTGATGCAAGGATGCATAGCCCTGAAGTTTGCATGGAGATCAATGTAAACAAGGCTCATAAAGGACCAGAGAAAGCATTTTCAGATTAGGAGCAGAACAGACAAAATATATGGTTGAAATTAGAACATTGTCCTTGTAGTTAGAAACTTCTAGTTGTGGGAATGGCATTGAAGTGTGAGTTACCCTGACCTCAGCACACAGGTTTTTACCCAACCCACTTCTCAAAACAAGTCAAGTATGGGGCTAACTCTTTACCTCCTGTTTTGGGCACAACCAATACTGTATCTCCCACACATATTATAGCAGAGAAATGTGCAGCTGTGTGTTGGTAGTAATACATATCTTTCCTGTTTGCTGCTTTGCACAAGACTCAGATTTATACAGTAATCTATAATTTATAGGAAATTACAGGGAACTTTCTTCTTTCATTATTGCTCAGGCCTTGAATTCAGGCCTATATGGCACATTGAGTGAGTCATGGAGAACTTAGCAAAGATCTAGAAAAGGACCAAATGGACCTTTTAAAATTTAGTTCCAAGAACATAAAACTGAAGAATTAATAGTTGTGCAAATACAAATAAATCCTAGCAATAACAGGTTTTCCCTAGGACCACATTGCACAAGAGAACAAGTCATAAATCCTCAGGAAATTTTATTTCTGGTAGACACCAGATTGTCTGTCTAAGGTCAGAAAACAAAAAGTGAAAGATGTTAATTGATTAAGGAGGTTTTCTTTTACAAAGACATCAGACATACTCTCCATACTCTAGGAAACTTCAGTGAGGCTTCTGGCAAGTGGAAGCTACTTTAGACAGACGATTTCATCATCTAAATAAAGTGGAGTAAAACACAACAAATTAACATGTCCTACCTCCAACCAGAAGTGAGAGCTGATGAGTTCAAGCAAGAAGGGGAGTGAAGACCAGGAGTGGGAGCTGAAGTTGGCACTCCAGAGGTGCCGGGGTCAGGAATCATGGGGCCCTGGCCTGACACAGAGGACCCCCATGTGGAGCGCAGCATGGCCCAGACTGTGACCATTTGCATTCAGAGGCCAGACAAGTGAACCTTGGGGCTGAGCACAGGATATGAAAACTGCCCTGGGAAAGCAGAACCTCTCCATGCTCCACTAGTGACTGCTTATGTGCCTGTTTGGGTAACTGAAATTAAATGTTTCATAAAAATGACTAGAAGACAAATTTATAGAGTTTTCATTAAGTACAATAAAAATTAAAAAGATCACATTTTATCACACAATGATAAAATTAATGTATGAATCCAGAAGACTCAGTCTCTTAATAAGAAGACTCCTAAGGGAAAGGAAAATGAGAGACATTTCTCAGTTCTAAAGAACGTAAGCCTATAGAGGGAAAGAACCCTTGAATGCCCAGCACAGTGAGAGAAAAAAGGGATGGTCACAGCACTGTGAATTTCAGAACACTGTACACAATGGACTATCAATCAGCCGTAATGGAGAATAGAATCCTGCTGTGTGCAGCAAAACGAATGGGACAGGAGGAGAACACTGTGTTCAATGAAATAAATCAGACACAGAAACGCCAGTACTCTCTGCCTTCAGTCATATATAGAAATATTAAGAAGTCCACAGAATGTAGAAGAGATGGTGACAGTATATGGGAAGATATAGTTATGAAAAGGATGAAGGGAGGTTCAATTTAATCAGGGCATGCTGTATGCAAGTATGGAACTATCACACTGAAACTCAGTATGTGTAATCAACTTATTACTCAAAAATAAAGTGTAAAAATAGTAAAAAATATTAGTATTAAGAGAATAAAAAAGAAACAAAACAAATTTAGGTTACATACAAGTAACATGCGATGGTAAAAAAAAAAAACCACTGGGTCAAAGCTCACAGTTTTCTAATTGTTTTCACTTTATGGGGATTTTTAAGAAAAAAAATTATATAACACAACATACGTACATACATGACATATATACATATCTCGAGTTGGTGAATGAGATATGAGTTTTCATTTTATTATCACTCAAAAATTTCTATACATTTGAAAATTTTCACCCAAAACAATAAAAAAATTTGCTGTGCATAGAAGTAAAAAGCTAAACGAGGAAAAGAGAAAGAAGAGAGAAAATCAAGACATTTCTTTCTGAAATTCCTCTTAGTTGAGGTTATTGAGAGAAATGTTTCAGCAAGAATTGAGATCTGAGAAGAGATGAAACCTGGTAAAAGAGCATTGTTGAAATCAGTCAGAAAAGCCTTCCAACCTTCAGGCCTGGAAGCCCACCGAGCAGCGAGTGGGCTATGGTGTCCACGTGAGCAGGGGAAATGGCACTATCTGGTGACTTTGAATATTCAGCATTTATTTGATACGAATGTTAATGAACTAAAGATCATTAATTCTAAAATAAATAGAGAACCAAGAAAATGTTTTAAAAAATTAATGACCAGTTGACTTTAGGGTAATTTAAATATAAGTAAAATTTTAAAATCATATAATAATTTGGGTAGAATTGTATTAATTTTGATAATTATGTACTGTTACCTAATAATAATGACATTGATTATATTTGACAAAAATATGAGGGAGGTATGAAAGTGATATATGAGAAATATGAGGAGAAATCTGTCATACAAATAAACTTTAACCCGAATGGCTGATGATAGAAAGTAACTGAAATTCATGTCAAGCAACATAACTATGTTACTTAATAACACAAAAATGTGAAATTAAGTATAAAAATTAAAGGAGAACTGCTGGCTTGGGAATAGCACAAGTACTTGCTATTTTTGGACATAAAAATCTTAGTAGAGTTTTAAATAGTCTATAAATTTTTTTTTCTTTTTAAGACAGGGTCTCGCTTTGTAGTTCAGGCTGGCCCTGAGCTCACTGTGTAGCTCAGGCAAGCCTAGAACTCAGCAATCCTCCTGTCTCTGCCTCCTGAGTGCTGGGATTACAGGCGTAAGCCACCACGCCTGGCACTGTGGTATGCGGTATTGATTGTTGGTGGGCGTGAGTCTCCACGCCCAGCATTGTATGTGGTTACAGGGGATCGAACTCAGGACCTTGCACCTGCAAGGCAGGCACCATAAACACTGAGCTAAATCTTCGGCCCTGTAATTTTTTATAAATTTTAAAATTATGAACAATCTTTTATAAGTTCTACCCCAAAGGTGACATTAGAATATTTAAGTTTTCAAAGACCACAGTATTCAAATGTCAAGTGGAGAAACTAACCCACACTGAGAGCTAAAAATATGACAAAGTAGAAATGATGAATTTAAAAATTTTAAAAATAGAAGTCAGACTCAGAAAATGTCTTATGTACATCATAATATTGTGTAAAGGGCAAGCCAAGCAGGACAAAATTAATTTTTAATTTTTAAAAATATTCTTTAATTATTTTTCAAATTAGATTTTTAAAATTTAAGCTAAGATATGGGGGAATACATACATGTCAACTTTTCTATTTAGATTTCTAGTATAAGACTAAAACAGAGATTTGTAAACCTCCAAGCTGAAATGAAAGCATAAAGTGATAGGAACAGAAAAATACACTTCAGAAAGGAATGTGTCAGCAAAAGGCCAGAAGAAAAGCCAAAGGCTTTCCCAGGACTGAGGAGCAACCAGGATAGACAGCAGTCTGGAGTCAGTGATCACAGAGGAAACCCGCACCGACCCACACAGGGGGGACGGGCACTGGCTCCGGTCTGCCGGCCTCGTCCGCATTTGCAATGGCAAATCGCCATCATCTGATGAGTGCCACTTAAGTCATCAGACTGTTTTATTACAGAAGTCTAAAAACCGCGATGTATGCAACAAAATCAACAGCATTGAGTTATTCCTTCCCGTCCTCTTTTTATTTATTTGGTTATCTACTTTATCAATAATGACTCATTTTTTTTTCCCTGAAAGTTGAGCACAATTTAAAGATCCTGTACCTCCTATTCTGCGTCTTCACTATGATTATTATTAGTGGGAAAAACCTCCCCATGAGGCTATAACAAATACAATGGCACCATTACACTACTGTGTAAATTGTTAGTTTTAAATTTCTTAAATGGTCTTTTCTAACATCTGTAACAGCTCTAAATAAATTTTTGAGCAAGTGTTGCCACTGTTTGACTTGCTGTTTAATTAATAAAGAGCAGTACATGACCCACCTGCTGTTACTCATGGTTACGTGGAGTCATTAGTCTAGTGAGATGTGATCTGTGCCTACTATGCATGTATGAGGCCACAGGAACCAGGCGGACGGGAGCTGACCGACTCTCGGTGACAGGTGCTCTCCCGTTTCTATCGCAGGGCTATGATGACGGCTATGGAGGGGACTATGAGGAACCAACCTACGAGGCCTATGACAACAGCTACGCCACGCAGACGCAGAGGTGAGGCACGGCTCTGTGCAGCCTCCGGGGCTGTCGCTGCTGTACCTGAGGAAGAGCTGACTGTGAGAGAGTCATTCTGTTGTCTTTTTAAGTTATTAACTTGCTCAGTAGAGAACATGTATAAAATCATCTTGCACATGCAAACGGTGTCCTGATACTAATATGTTGTTTTGAGACTGATCATTGTAACTCATTGACAAACAGGTCTTACTTCCTCATTCACCAATTGAAAGACACATAGATTGTTCCTGTGCTTCGGCGATTCTGTATAGGGTTTGTATAAATGACATCCAAATTTATAAATTCAGGGGCCCAAATCCTTTCTTTCTTGCCTTACTTTTTAGTTAATTTTGTTGATACATTCTTCATGTGCATAATGATCACATTCATCATAGGGAATTTGTACCTGGATGTGATATATTTGATTCTTCTCATAGAAAATAGAGGCAACCTATATAATAGTTGAGTGAGTCTCCTCTTTATGACAGGCAAAAGTCTGTAGAACTAATTGTTCAAAATCATTATGACATTAATCATTCAAGGGTCAATTTTACTAGCACACAATAAATTCTGAATAACAAGCTGCTTCTAAGGGTCATTAAGTAAAATTTGGGTGAGGAGGGTGGCAAAGAAAGAAACAACGTGAGGTCACCCTGAGCTGAAGAACGTGTGTGCGAGCAGTTTGATTCCCCATGGCCTGAGGACAGCATGGAGACAGTGGTGACAGGAGTCCACCTGGAGGATAGTGTGGGTAGATACTTGGAGCCAAGTGTGACTGAACTCGCCAACACCAGATGATGCTCTTCAGCCGTAACTGTGTGGTCTGTAGCAGGCCAAGTGGGAAAGCCACCGTAAGCCAAGAGCTCCTGCTACAAGTGCTACTTCGTGGTCCCAGTTACCGGCTGGGACACAGCGACTGTTTGGGAGACGGGAAACTTCAGCATCAACACAAACACTAACAGAGCATCCCATGCAAGTGGGCCACGTGTTTAGAATATCTGGAGCATTGCACTCTATTGCATAAAAGTAGTGGTACTAAAGTTCTGTACAACAATGTGTAGCAAATATAACACATTAGAGCATGACTGGAATAGGCAAAGATCATTCCTCAAGCTGCCCTCAGTAGACCTACATTTCTATCGAGGAGGTTTGGAAATAATTTTCTAAAAATGAGGGGTTTCTCGTGTCTTCCTTATGGTGAGATTTAAGAAGGTGTAGCTGACTTTAAGAGACACGAAGAAGAAAAATACAGAACTTGGATAACTAAGTGAATATTTGAAAAGTGATTACTAAAATTATTGAATAAACCTGTGTTTAAAAATGAATAGTAATAAAAAACTTTGAGAAGAAAGCATCTTTTTAAATTAAGCATAATTTTTATGCAAAACTATTTTCTAACACTTTGCAGCTTTCTGTTTCCCTTTTCCTATCTACTTAATTTTCCATGGCTAGATTTTTCCATTCTTCCAGCACGTAACTGAAGTCTTCCAAAAAGTCTTTCTAATCCCTGTACTTAGGAACAACTGGCTCCAACCTGTGAGCACAGTCCCTCCAAATGTGCACTTTTCTACAGCTCTTTCCTACTGCCTTATACTGTGAACCCTTTGGAGTCTGGCTCTAAGCCTCGCTGAGTGTACGCCAAGTAGATAACTGTTGATTGTTGATTGCATGAAATGTGAAGCCCAGTGTTTTCTGCTCTGTGGGAACACAAAAAAAGATCCCCATGCCTCAAAGAGAACATGAAACTCAGAATTATCATACATGTATCATATTTACTGGCAAGAATGTATATGTTTCTCAGATAATTTAATGTTAAGCCAGAAATGATGAATAAATCCAGGTCATGAAATTAATAACAAGGATACTAATATCCTAAATTCCAATAATTATAAAATGTCTGCTTGGGTCAAAAGCATACCTTCATTGTTAATACAGTGTCTCAAACACTAGAAATCCTAAGTAAATGCTTGTTCAGTATATAAATAAAAAATAAATAAGTCAGGCATGGCGGTGCATGCCTATGATCTCAGCACATGGGAGGCTGAGGCAGAAGAATCGCCACAAGTTCAAGACTAGCCTGGACTTCATAGTGAGTTCAAGGCAACCCTGAGCCACATGGCAATACCCTGCCTCCAAATACATAAATAAATGTATTCTAAACGTATTGTGAATGTGTATTACTGTAGATAACTCTATGAAGAAGAATTTTTAAAACAGTACAGATTGTAATTAAGATGCATAAATACCAAAGTATTCACCAAGTAACTTAAAAAATCCCTACCTTTAGGTTATTTTCATTGGTCCAATCATATCTGAAGAAAATGAGATTAATAATTTAGTTAAGATTCAGCCCTGGAGGCTCGTGCCAGTGGTCCCAACAGCTGGGTAGACTAAGGCAGGATCATAAGTTCAAACCCAGCCTGGGCAACTTAGACTCTCTAAATAAATCAGGGAAAGAATGACTGGGGAAAGTAGTTCAGTGGGAAGGCCTATGTTTAATTCCGGGTGCTCCAAAGAAAAAGAAAGAAGGAAAAAAAGTCAATTAAATAAGCTCTTTTTCTTCTCTGGACCCTCTCCCTCTCCCTCTCCCTCTCCC
>PVIC010031878.1:0-21040 GCA_004025085.1 Thryonomys swinderianus | reverse complement strand
ATACAATGCTGGGTGTGGTGACTCACGCCCGCCAGCCATCAATACCACATACCACAGTGTCGGATGTGGTGGCTCACGCCTGTAATCCCAGCACTCAGGAGGCAGAGACAGGAGGATTGCTGAGTTCGAGGCTTGCCTGGGCTACATAGTGAGCTCAGGGCCAGCCTGAACTACAAAGTAAGACCCTGTCTCAAAAAAAAAACCTTCAAGGGTAGTTGTTGGGAGAAGTCCTGTTTGGGAGAGATGGTTATACATTTGGACTGTGGTGGGGCTGAGCTTTCCTACCTGCAGACAGACTTAGAGACTTGACTCTTGTAGCTACAGGGATTCTGGTAGCCCTACATGCTTTGTTGCTCTGGGGTAGAACTACACCACCATCTGCATGGTTCTACTGGGATTATTGCTGGTATCTGCCCTGCACTATGGGAATTTCATCTACATAACTGCCGACATCTGCCCTGTTTTCCACATGCTGGGATTGTGGGCCTGGGAGCTTGGTACCAAACAAAAGTGTAGCAAGCTCAGGGCTTGCCGTCTTTACTGCCCAGAGTAGCTCGGATCAGGCCCAGGCTCAGCTTTTCTGAGTCTTATTTTTTGCCTGTTTTGATTGTTTCACCTTGTGACATCGCAGCTCACTAGAGACTAGAACTTGGTACAGAGGTCCTTGTTACCTCCCCTTCCCTTGTTTCCCACAGGTAGGCAAGAATACTTGTGCGTGGTTGTAATGCCAGAACTCTGGCAGGCTGAGACAGGACAATCATTAGGTCATCCCTAGCCTGGTGAACTTAATGATTTACTGAGAACCTGTCTCAAAGTAAAATTTTTTTAAAAAGAAGGTGGAGATATAGCTCAATGCAAAGGCCATAGGTTTAATCCCCATTATAGAAAAAAAAAAAAAACAACCTTGAAGGTAAGAAGAATGAATCATGAAAAGAAGGCAGGAAGAAGGGCTCAGGTGGGGGAATGTGGCTTGTGCAAATATGCTGAACATGAGAGCACTAGACCAATGCAAATAAGAGAAAAGAAGCCAGGAAGTGGTGTAGGGGAGGGATCAGAGACAGGAGGCAGCTTAACAGAGGCTAGCTCACAGCACATAGTCTTATAGAACACAAGAAGTACAACCTGCCCTATGTAAACCACACTGAGAAGGCATTGGTAAGGTTTCTGCAAAACAGCAATAGCTAGTCAGATTGCGTTTTTATGAGAGTGGCTGATTTCTGGAAATAAATAGAGTAAAATATGGGGAGGCAAAAAGAAGGCTATAAAGAATTCCAGGTGAAGAGTAATAACCCCTTGCCCTAGGTGATGGCAAATAATTGAGGACATTGAGTTTTATGCTTAGAAAGAAATAATAGAGCTTTCTACTCAATCATACTAGAAGAGGAAGGAATGAAAGGTCATTGCCAGAATTCCTTCTGGAATAAATGACAGAATGACTGTCCATTGATTGAGATAACAGACATGGAGAAAATTTACTGGGGAACTGGTGGGGGTGGAGTCGAACACAAGAGCCACAGTTCGGTTTTGAAAATATGATCTTTCAAATACTAGGGCATCTAGTATCCAGTGGAGATAAAAGGAGGTAGCTGGATGTCCACATCTGGCTCTGAGATTCTGGGTTAAGTCTGAGCTCACGATGAAAATGTGGAAGTTGTCAGTGGTGGAATCATGCAGAATTTGAAAGACAGTGTCTACTGCACCGAAGTCTTGTCCTGAACATCAGTTTGTGTGGCTGAGGGACTGGCTTCCAGTCAGTCCTTCTTACTGAGGCAGGGGCCTACTGGCAGCCCTCAGGTTCTCACCTGGCTGACATCTACACTAAGATGGCCCAGACATTCCCATTCCACCTGCCGTTTCACCAAAGACCTACCTTCGCTGATTGAATCCAGCCCATACTGCACCATTTTTCTGTCTTCTCCCAGGTACTTGAGTTTAAATGAGTATTTGCAGAAAGGCAGTTATCTTTCTGCACAAGGTAATCCCACAATGCTTCAGGGAAAAGGTACAGGAAAAGTCTGGAGAGAGATAGCCTTGTTTGTGTGGAAAAAGGCACTGCTTATGAAGCAGGAACTGAAGGGTGAAGAGGAAAGGCTAACCCTGATAAATTTCTTTTTCTTTCCACTGAGTCTCTGGCCAATGGACATTGAGAGAAACACTTTGAAACATACCACTAAGCCCTGGAGAGCAGAAGAGACAGAAACAGCCTTGGGCAGTGAGGAAATGCAGAAGATCTATCTACCTCTTGGCCCCAGGCATGGCAGTGTGATGGTCCTACCAAGCAACTCTGATACACCCCAAGAGTCAGTCTGAGCAGAATGAGTTGTGGCAAGGGCATGTGTCACATAGAATCTTGCCCAGCAAGAAAACATAGAGACACAGGAGTGACAAGAGCTTTTGCCTGTACAAACGACTGCAGAAGCTGCCCAACTTTCACGTCAGGCCACACAGTTTCCCAGCATCTTGCATGTGGCTGACACTTCTGATGGCCATAAGATAGGGGAAGGTATCCTGAGATTAAAGGGCATATCACACCTCAGTACAAAAGACTGTGGTCGAGCCAGCTCTTCTCTTTAACTTGGACTGAACGCTCTGCCTGGCTTTTGGATCAACAAATGCAGGTACAGGAAGTTAAAAAAAAAAAAAGGAGGGGCTTTCTCATGAATGCTTCTATGGTAGCTCACAGCATTATGAATTAAACTGAAGTGCAGATACGGTACCCAGACCACAGGGTGTCACCTCTGATTCCCAGTGATGTGTGCAGCCAGGGGCACAGAATATGAAAAGCAGTCAGCAAAGGACATACAAGAGGACAAGCTCTTAGTCCGGAAGTGGAAGGCATTGTGAGGTCAAAACAAGAGAGGGGAAGTTCTCTACATGGGGGAAATCAAGAATGAACTGCTAAGGAATTTAGTTTGCTGGCATTTCTCCAAGGATACTTCCGCCATCTTTCCCTGCTCCCGAGGCTTCTGAACTTGCTGAGAATTTGATGCAGGAGTCAGATAGGGATCACGAAATCGGCTTTATTCCTAGTTAAGCTGGGTCAGAGAACGTGGTACATAAGGTCACAATCAGGCTCCCAGCCTCCCACACCCATCTCTAACTGGAGATGTCTCCAGCGCAGATGTGCAGCTCAGCCCTTAAGATAATCACAAGGAGGCAAAGAGGATACATCCTGTCTTCAGGTAAACTGGCCTGACAGAAGAGTCAGCACAGGACTGAATTGGAAAGTGCCCCCCTCCTCCACTCAGGCAATCAGATAAGTCCCTTCTCCTTTGGGAGGGGGCTGGCAGGAAGGGTGAAAATTTCCTCTCTTCCCAGTATTTCCAGAAAGACAGATGTTTCTATTTTATGGGCCTCAGTAGGGATGTCTGGAAAGGAAGAAAATTATTCTCCCTGCATTGTACTGGCATATACTGTCAGATTGTGCACATTGATACTGAGAGGAAAAAATCTGTAATTTCTCAATGAGCTAGAAAAAGGCCTCGACATCTTTTGATATAGTTGTTTTTCAAAAGTTGTTTCTTTAGCTGTTGAACTCTTTCTTCAAATATAAAGTGCAAGAAAGAGTTGTTCTGGTCAAAAGGGGCAATGGTAAGCAGTGTGGGCACCTTTCTTCTACCCAGCGCCACTCAAAGGCAACTCCTGGGGGTCTATGATTTCACAATAGCATTTCTAGTGCCCTAAAATTGGTCTACTGCATGGGGAAAGTGTTAACCAAGAAAGGCATTTGGGTGCCAAAATTGTGCAGCTGAGCTAGAGGCATGGTTGGGCCACAGGCTCCATACTGGTGTATACCTCCTTGACAAGGGTTATAAAATCAACACAGAGTTTCAATTCACTTGAAAGGGACTTAAAACAACATTGATCTCATTTCTTTTTATATGACTCTATTCCCCATCTAAATCCCTAGAGGTCTTAGAAGAAGCTGTACCTTGCTAGGAAGGTCACACTAAAAGGAACACGGAACCATTATAAGCCTTGCTGCTGATGCAAGGAGCAAGTAATTCTTATCATATTGAGTTGATTAAAGAGATGGACTAATGGAGCCACCAACGCCACCTCCAGAACTGTGATGTGAACTACATTACACCTTTCTTGATGTGTGTTCAACAAAAAACAGTCAAAAATAACAACCCATGGTGTGTCACTGTAAACAGCCACTGGCTAGAACCTACTGCCCTCACTATTATAACCTCGATCTTCCAGGAGAGAGGGACAGTTAAAGAATAAAACAAGTTTGGTAACTGGATATAGGAATGAGTGTATGAAACCAAATGAAATACAAACACCAAATGATATGGTTTAGTGGATCATCAAAGGCCAAACTTTGGCACTTTTATATATCTCAGCCTGTACTTTACTGGCCTGAATCTCGAATCACTTAGACCTTCCTGCACTCCAAATAGTATGTTTGGTTTCCCATTTATCCTGCTTTGGCCTTTAGAATAAGGACCAGCAAAAATAATGTGTGGCATTGTATAGTAGTACCTTGGCTCACAAATGCTTTTGTTCGCAAACAATTTGGTTACCAGACAGAAGCATTTGTCAAAATCTTGTTTTGACTGCAAATTTGCATACATCGGGTGACAGACAACAACAGCCATCTTTCCCCATCAAACACAAACACAGCCATCTTTTCCAAAATCATTGAAGAAATCAAGTTCATAAACCAAGGAACCACTCTATTGTGTTACTGTTGTGTATATTCTACCAAAGACCACTGAGCATGTCTCAGGCACAATGACATGCTCTTTCTCATGTTATTACCACCAGTTCCAGTCCATTTCCTGGCTCCTCCTGTCCTCCACTTATGTTCACACACAGGAATCATACGGAGACTGTATGAGGAACACCAACTGACTCCATGCTAACTGCTGAAGACTTACAATACACAACAACTTTCACTACTTCCAAAGGTCACAGAAGGGCCAGGAACCAGGGCTTACTGCTTCTGCATTCACTGCTCTGCACAATGTTATGAAAGGTACATAAGCATATACTTTTTTATTATTCCTTTCATAATTATAGCCACAGCCTAGGCCCTGCAAGAGCAGATGCACTGTTTAAAAAAACCACTTGGTGAGTGTCAGAGAAATTCATATCATCACACATTGGTGAGCCAGAATATCACTATTACCAAATGACTACAAAACAAAGTGGAGGGAAGAAGCAGGGGCAGGGAGACTTGAACATCAAACAGGACTGATGGGTTTATCATCATCGCAGTACATTACAGAGTGACCTCTGCAGACTGGAAATTGGGTTACATCAACAAACCTCACTTTAAAGAGTGAGATGAAAGAGGGCCTCCCCCAATCCTCTACAGCATTACTGGCTCAGGTTTAAAGGAAGTATGCAGCCAGGTACCCGTGTCACATTTCAATCTGTGATACTGACATGGATGTGAAAACACAAGCCTTTGAAACTGAACCTTTCACATGTTGTGCAGAAACCTGAAATGCACTCTGCTTCGAAGACCTGACGGAGAGAGAAGGTAAGATGATAAAGGGAAAACCTTTACACAGGGATGTTTCTCAATTTTCCTGACATGGGCTGTAACTCAAATCTGCTAAAGTAGAGCTTAGTCCAGATCTTGACATGGATTTGTTTGGTTTTCCTCGATATCAAGGGTTACCTGCTTTGAACAGACTCCCAAACTCAGTGATGTGTTGCCAAAGTAATGGAAATTATTTATTTAACACAACCAGGCATACATAAACTGGATTCAGTTATGGTCCCCAACCCCACTTTCCCCATTATAAAGAGCACCCTCTTGTCATTTACTTGCTCAGCTAAATTAGATTCTCTGTTGGCTTGGCAAACTCCCATGCAAGCAGAAAGTACTCAAATATTAAATGCAATTTTCATTAACACACCACAAATGATCTTCATATATTTCCATAATGATCCAGAAGGAAAATATTTCTGCCTTATACTCAATTTCCAGTTCTGTTTTCTTAACGTAAAAATTAACAAGCTAAATATCTCATAGCTAGCTTAATTGATAGGTATGTCTGTAAGAAATGGAAGGCAGACAGACAGATTTCTCAGCATCCCATAAATCATTTTACACAAGAGCCTCTAATTCTGCCAATGGGAAAAGATGGAGAAGAATTATGTTACAAAGGGCATTTGATTTCCTTTGTATGGGGATAAAAGGCTATTTGTTAGTATCTGATAATGCAAACAAGTCTCCAATAGTAGAAAACAAAAATTCCTTAATAATTGTAAAGCCTTGAAAATTATCTCTATCCCCAGGCCCTTCCTTGGCTTCTAGCCAGGCCTGAGGCCCCTTTACCAGGAAGAGACCCCAGGATACATTATGCTTCCTAATTCTTCATAGTCTGCTTCATTTGGCAAAGGACCTAAACCTAACCACAACAGTTAAAAAGAAAGGCTTACATTCTACTATAAAATATACAAATCATGAAATGTATACAACTAACAAAAACAGTTTCGGTACTACTTGATGAGAGGAATTTTGTGGAGTGTATTTTTTTAATTCAGCATTCCAGTAATGTGAAACCACTGTTTAAGGTAGAAAATCATTTTTCAATCTCAGGAAACATCGTTACTAGCTGCCAAAAGTTGATCCATATAATAAGAACTATTTGCTAATGTTGAACACCTGCACTTTTATAGATAGCCTCCCAGGACAGCTGGAGCTGAATCTTTGAGTCTACTGATACAGCAGCCAAGTAAAAAACACAACATTTGAGATAAGATTGCTTGTTGAATTAACCATGGATATATCTACTCTAAGTCTAGAATATTTATTAGTCAACTCTGACAGTCACGAGATACAATAAAGCCCAATACAAAGTATGTCCCAGATAAGGATTCCAAGTGCTAGAAGCTTACGTGTTGAGGTGGTAGGATACTCAAATCAAAACACACTAAAGGTATAAACATATATCATGCTTATGAGAGCCATGTGTAAATATTTATTTCACTTCCCATGGTTAGTGTTAGCTTTTTAGGTTCCACTGTTTGATTTTCTGACTTGCTGGGTTTGATGGGAAAAGGCAGCCACAAAACATGTGAAGGAAGGGCTCATTAAGAAGTTGCAAAAATTGTTTCATATCCTTTTGAAATGGAGAATTTATAGCAAGCATCTTGAGGACAGTTTACTCATTTATACCTATGTATTTAAACACAGTAATGCAAATTTTTTATTACCTTCTCACTGATCTTTAATCAAGCAACAGCCAGTGAAAGACAATATTAATGCTGTCACTAGAAGTAATTAAAAGCACTTATAGAAAAACTACTAAGACTCAGAACTAAATGAAGTTCTGTCCATACAGTAATCTTTAATCTTTAATAATCTTGAATGATATTTAATTACTATGATATTCTTAGAAAGCATATATTATTAACTGCATTTTACAAGCAAAGAAAGTGAAAATCAGAGTGGTCAATGTAACTAGCTCAAGTTATATATCTGCTAAGTAAATTCTTATCTGATTTATTTTTACTTATTCTTATCGGAATCCAAGCCCAGGTTCCTCTGGTTTGAGATACTGTGGTCTTTGCTCTCCTGTTACACTTTCTCCTTGGCCAATATTTGGTTAGCACTGAATGTTTGCTGGGCACTACACTGGAAAGGTAGTACTTAAGGGCCAGATGAAACCATTTCCTCAAAGTTTACAATTCAGCCAGGAAGACAGATATTCTAGGAGTAATAGTACGTGGACTTTGGAAGAGCTGGAGGCAGATTGCCTCAAAGGGACATAAGCATGAAATGGCTACATGATATGAATCCTGCATTCTACACAAAGTGTCTCAGAGAATCACCTGCTGAGTAACAATATTTATCCCCCACGATCTAGACATCCCATTCTTCACTCAGTTATGTCTGGTTATCTTGATATTTTCATTTAAATAGAATATTACTGAGTCGGCTTGGTTGACTGTGATTTCAGCAGAGCAAGGTAGAATAATAAGACAAAAGGTACTGGAAGGGCTCTTCCATGGGATTTCAAGCTTCTCTAACATCCACAGCAATCGCATCTCACTTTCATCACATGTGAAGCACACCAACACTTTCTTTCACCCAGCTGTGACCTGTTTATTTCCTTCAGGCCTCCTCAGAACTCCTTTACAACACCAGCACCATATCCTGGTTATATCATTTCCTAATGCAGACATCTTCCCCTCTCTTCCCATGCTGACCTCTATAACACATTTATACACTAGCATTGAATACTTCCCCAAAGGCAGAAAGAACAAGGTCATATCATTTTTGGGTAGCAAGCCCTTTCTTCACTGTATGAAAAAAAACTAAGAACATTTTTGGAAGCCATCTAATCCACCTTGCACCTCTTTTGTCCCGAGATTTTTCAAATGTAAACATAAACCAAGTGCTACATTTGATAAAAGTGACAAAATTAATGAGAATTCGCCAGGATGCTCAGGGTGGATGACCTCTGTCTGTGGGACACACTCAGTGGGAATGATCAGCTATAGTTGTGCCTGCTCTCTTCCATCAGGAAAGCTTTTCAGAGGGCAAGTGACAGTGATAATCATAAAGGTAGCATTCTCGAGTCTGCATTAATTATTTTAAGAACCAATAAAATTCATTTTAATAGTAGTAATTGTAAAGCTACCTATGCTTTACAACATGCCTGATAACCAAGGTAATGGTTACAAACCTTCCATTACAAACAAGTGCAAGACATTTGAAGACAGTGACACATGACCTTGTGTTTAAAAGACAACTGGCCTTCATTTCTAAGTCTAGTTGTTGTCCAACACAGATTCTGTAGAAACCAGGACTATAACCTTTTCATAACAAATTACCTGGTCAGTAGCTCTGATAGAATTTATTGCATATAATCAGGTATTTCCCATATAATCTTTTCTTTAAAAAATTCAAGCATAGCAATACAGATAACAATGTTATCAAACACAAATACTCAATGACAGTCAAAATGAAACACATGATTGCAGGAATCTGCAATATTGATTACTCCTCAAAGAAGGCTGTAAGCAATGCAGGCTGTAATTAGTTAACCCCACAAATGACTTCTTTGAGAAGTCAGTGTAGACTGAAGTCTAAACGTCAAAGTCAGAAGAACACGCACCTAAATTCCATTCCCATAACTAAAACTTTCTTAGCTAGAAGGGCAGTATTATACTTACAACCAGATATTTTGTCTATTCTATTCCTAATTTGAGAATGCTTTATCTGGTCCTTTCTGAGTATTAATTTAATGTTACATTATTTTCCACAGAAACCATACAACTGTGTATTTTATCACATAGCCCTACCCTTGCATGTTGCTGGCCTTCAGCCCAACTGATTACTAATAAAAATCAGTGTGTTAGACTGGCCAGCACCTTTGTTGACTGTACTTGTATCAGTCATCCTGGCGCCCACTTTCTTTCTCTCGTAGTTCTATTTTGCATACCCCCCCCCACCTCAGGGCTGCATTGAACCCTGAGCAGGAACCCGGAGCCTACTGCAGAGCTTTCCAGTAACATTTCAGGGATTGCCAGTAACTATCATACTGAACCTAAGACATTCTTGCACATTGTCTGACTGTGTGGAGCATTATTCCTATTAAAGCTTTCCTTTCAAAGAATCTTTCAGCCACTACATTACATTTTCAAAAGAGGACACTTCTTGCTATTAGCATTATGGCCAATTATTATTATTATTATTATTATTATTATTATTTTGCTTTTTGAGACAGGGTCTCGCTTTGTAGTTCAGGCTGGCCCTGAGCTCACTATGGTGCCCAGGCAAGCAGCTGCGAACTCAGCAATCCTCCCGTCTCTGCCTCCCGAGTGCTGGGATTACAGGCGTGAGCCACCACATCCGGCATTGTGGTATGCGGTGTTGATTGTTGGTGGGCATGTCTCCACGCCCAGCATTATATGTGGTTACCGGGGGTCAAACTCAGATCCTTGCACTTGCGAGGCAGGCGCCGGAACCACTGAGCTAACCCTCCGGCCCAGTGGCCAATTATTAAATGTGTGAATATTATCACTGTCATAAAAATTTTTTTAAAAACAAGGTAAATATATTAGTACATTTGCCAGTGTCCTCAATTAGCAAAATATGAAGAAAATAAGCACTGATAGTACTGATGAAAGACAGTTACATTGAAAAAAAGATAGTGAATTTTATATAGCTAAAAGGTCATATTGCTTTGCCAGCTTTCTGGTGAGGGTTTAACATTAAAGAATTAACAATAAATAAAATATTTTTAGTCATGGGACTAGCCCTCTGTCTACTACTTTACAAAACAATCCAAGAGTTGAAAGGTCCCCATACTTACTGTTAAGTTTCATACTGGTCCTATGTCTCAGTTGCACTTCTTCCTGATACAACACATTTGAGTCAAATGTTTTGGGTAAGGCCTCCATGTCTAACAAGGCTACAGGAGGCCTCTAATCAATAGGCGGTTAGTCTGAACACACTTCTTACCAAGTCCCAACATAACTGTGGGCTGTCGAGGACATTTGGCTTTTCCTGCTCTGAAAGAACAGAACAAGGAGTCTGGGTTGAGAAGTTGCAAATTTCCATTACAATTCCATTTTTAGGTCTTTTTAATGGGTTCTCCCTTGGAGGGAAATACAATTATGAGTCTACTAAACATAAATGGAAAACATGAGCATCATCAGTCATCCCATATGTTAAAGGTCACTGCTCCATTGGGCTGGTCTCTAAGGATCTGACATTGCTTCTTCCCACTCTTTTACGGATCTTAAAGCCTCAGGAACATAAAGATAGCAAAAGCCACTGCTCCTCTCACCAGTAATATCTGCCACTGTCTGTGAAGAATTCTTGCCAGGACAGGAAAAACTAGGAATCAGCACTTTCCTGGTTACCTCTAGACATATATATAGATATATCCATTAAAAAATAAAAAACTTTAAGACCAAAATAATTAAGGTAGAATACATGAAGTACATGATTTCTCTTAGTAGTAAAGATACAGAACGTTAAATTTAGCCTTTTAGCTATTTAACATATACAAAATGTCATGCAATCATCACCACTGTCCACTTTCAGAAGTTTTTCATCATCCTAAACAGAAACACTACCCATTAAATATTAGCTCTCCACACCCCATCCCATAACCCTTGATAACCTGTACTATCTATAAATTTGCTAATTCTATTTTTTTAAGGTACAAGTTCTGGTTATGCATTCTATACTAGCCTAAAACTCACTGTGTAGCTCAGGCTGGGCTCAAATTTGTAGCAGTGCTACTGTCTCAGCCTTGTGAGTGCATCTGAGTTGCACAGCAGTACTTTATGCATCACACACAACAAATGAAGCAATCCAGAGTCCAATTTCATGTCAGGGATTTAGCTCAGTGGTCCTGGAGCCTGCCTCAAAAGCACAAGGTCCCAAGTTCAATCCCTAGTACCATACTTCAAGTAATCCTGTAGGCAGATGCCTTTGGAATATTTATTTAAATCAGTTCTCAGAAACTTAGATGAAAATCAAACTGAAAAGACTCAAAAGCCTTTTGAATTGACTAATATATTTGAGTAGCTGCAACATAGTGATTGATAGTCATACCTCAGAAGAAAGTGAGAAGACACCGAATCAGATGTTAGGTATATTAATATCTTTAGTGAATACAGAAGTAAAATAAGCTATGAGAAAAAGTAGTTTTAACCTACTTATCAAGTCAAAGTATATTTCTTTTAAGTAAAAAAAAATTCAGAGTTTGGGCTCTTTAACACTTGAACGTTCCCTTAATAAATCTTGACATTACAAACAGATCAATAGGTGATCACAGGGGCAGAGAGACAATAATGCAGACAGACTGTTCTGGCAACAGGACTTAAATAACATTTCAAAATATTACTTCACTAAAGTGTGAATAAAAGTGTTTGCATACACATTTTTGTGTTAATTTAATTTGCTTAACACTGTATTCTTTTACTAGCTGTATAGCTTTCTTTAGGTCTAGAAAATTCCTAATTGTTACTGCCAGTTATTTTCTTCTCTCCCTGTCTGAAATTTTTACTAGCCATGTATTTCATGTCTCAGGTTAGCCTCTGATTCTCTCTTACTTGATACAGTATTATCCAACCCTTTCTGCATCATTTTATGTAACTTTCCATTTCATTAACTGTTTCTTCAACTTTATCTAACTTATTATTTGTGCTTCTATTAGAATACTTTTTGAACTTTTAATCAGTATGAAAATCATCTGGAAGATTTCTAATGAGTTATTGGCTGCATTTTTTATTGTTTCAAGAGTTTTGATGTTTGGTCACTATCTCCTATTACTGTGTAATTTGGGTGCTACTCATTTTATATTTTAAATGATTTATGAAATAATTATGTTCAAACCATTTGAGCAATGTTTGATCATTGCTAATTCCTTAGGTGTAACCCCCCCACCACCACGCTTCGCTGGATGTACTGTTTATCATAGTTTTGAATTTCCACATGTTATTTTTTAAATTAGGGATTGTGAACTCATCTTGCACCAGCAATTTAGCTTATTTGTTTTATCTCTTCATTAAATTCACTCTCATGTAATGAGCAAATTAAGATCGCCTGAGCCTGACACCAGAATTCATGTTTGGAACAAGGTCTTACACTAGAAGTCTGGTGGGGGCCTTGCCCAGTGAGAAAAATGGAATTCCAGTCCCTGTGCTGCAACATGAAAGCATCACTAAACAGCCCACTGGAATAAACAAGTAGTTCCTATCCCTTGTTTTGACAGACAGTTCATGTCATGGCCCCTGACATTAAAGGACACTAGCTGTGAGACCCTCCATGGGGGGACTGTCTTGCCGAATGTAGATCATAGGGTCTTCCTTGTTCTTTCCATCTCACGGCCCTAGTTGCTTCAGCTGCTACTCACTAATGTAGATTTTCATTTTGCTTTTGGTCAGCAGAGATTCTTATTTGGAATTCTACTTTATCAAGGAAACTATATATATATTATTTTTAAAAATTATCTTGTACAATTTTCTATATTCTAAGCAAATGAGGAGGCATTCTGTGCCTTATACAGGGACTGAGTCTTTGCAGACCTGCATAATTCTGTTTAGAAGCCAGTGAATCTTTTGAACTACTGAATTTTGCTTCAGACTCACAGCACAAACAACATTTCAGTCAAGTGAGAACTGGTTCTTCAGCTCTTAATTTTCAAAGACAAGTTCTGATTGCCTGATTCCTGAATCAAGCACCTGCTAAAAGGTATCATTTTCCTGGCTGAAAGAGCAGGTGTCTTGCACTGACAACAGACTTCATACAAACATCTGTCCACTTGTCAGGTAACTGTGAGCAAACTGTAGCACTGTATGTTCAAATCTTGAGCTACATTCACCGACTTTCAGCAAAGAGTTCATTTCCTGCATGTGGGAAGTCTTTCAGAATGTTCATTTTGTTTAAAAATGTTAAGTATTTGATCTGCTTAAAAGGAAAGATAATGCTGTCACTTTTGATTTCTAAATATCCACATGGAATAAAGAGGTTAGGGAAGTTACTGAGCATCCTTTTCCAAATGATAAAGAATGAATAAGATACACAGTTCCTCCTCTAGTTGATTTTACAATACTGTATTTTTACAATATGTGATGAAAAGCTTAGTCTCTCTCATCATATTTTCAATCACTAGTGTGACTGACATATAGTTGACAATTAGATCATTTTTGAATGAATAAATATGGTTTCACACAATCTGTATGGAAGCCACTGCATAAGTCATTCTTTTGCTCCTTGATCAGGCAGAGAAGAACAAGGAAGTTGGAAGAAAAGAACTGACTGTTAACTCCACATCCCACTTTTCTGTCTGTCTAATTTGTCTTCACAGTGAGTGATGCTGACTAGGAAGGAGAAAGTGCAGTGGAGAACAGATGCCTCAGCAGCAGCCCCCATGACAACTGCAGACCACCCCAGAGAGATGCAGACCAGAAGGCTTGGCATTGACTGGCTATAGACCACGTGCCAGTACTCGTATAAAGGCCATAATTCTTGTTTCCAGCAGAAGACCAGCACAGGAGCATAAAAATTATTCCTTATGATGCTGCTGACATAGGATACAAATTAAGCAAGACTACCATCCTGGTAGAAAATAAATGTCAAACCAGGTTGGGTTATCCTGGCTGTCTAGTGGTGCCAAATGTATCTCATACATTTTTATGAGGGGCGTAATATGCTCACGGCACTACTCTCAGCCCCAGAAATCCTACCGTGAAGGAGATTCTATCCCCTGGTGAGCCAGTATTCCAGGAGAACATGGAGAAAGTTCTCTGGCCCTGCAAGCATCTGCAGGGGTTAAGATCCAAGTCCAGTGAAAAAACACAGTAACCTCAAAACAAGATGGGTCAAAAGCCAAAGGTGGATACAAATGTTGGGATAGTTCCAGTTTCTCAAAGAGAAAATTCAAAACCCTTGAGGCGATAAAATAAAGCTCTATTTTCTTGGGAGAATATACAGAGCCCATTCATGACCAAATGAAGCTCAATCCAATGATCTAGATAAGTTTGTCATACTCTACCCAGACCTTTGAGATGGAAGTGGTCTTATGTCTCAGGAATGGTGAACATTCACAGGATCTGATCTAAGAATTCTGTGGTATGCTGTCCATATTGTAATAAGAAACATTCTTAAATGAGTTCTAGAAAGTATGACAATTTTTGTAGAATGGGAATTTCCAAAGGAAATTTGGTGTGGGGATGTAATGAGGGAAAGGAATAAAAATGATTCTGAAAGAAAATAAAAGAACATGCATACAGGGGAGGTGTGGGTGGGTGGGGATATGGGTAAAAATGAGAATTGAGATTCTGTTTCCAGCGGCAGCGGGCTGAGGGCCGCCCACCAGCCCACTGTACCCCGGAACGGCGCGGACTCCGCTACCTTGGGTGCCATTCCGTTTCCGGTGGCGGCGGCGGACTGAAGCCTGCCCACCGGCCCACAGTACCCAGGAGCTGTGCAGTGAGGAATCAGATACGGACCCCAGGCGACATCCCCACTACGGAGGATTGAGGGCCTCTGCCCGGCCCCAATACCACCCCAGAGCTGCATTGTGAGGAGGCAGGTCCGAGAGGAACTGGAGCCATCTCCTGCATCGCTCCACAGGAGGTGTGCTCCTGGAGCCGCGTGAGAGATCAGGCAAGATTAAAAAATTTAAAAAAAAGGGAATCTAGCTTCTATTTTGCCATCTACTCCTAGATCCCTCTATTCACCTCTTGTCCCCACACCCTCTCCTATCTTCCTGTCAGAAGCAATACCCAGAAGTAAAAGACTCTTAGGCTGCCCTATTTCTTCTTCTGTACTATTTATTATAAGAAGGTGTGCAATGTCTCCAATAGTCTTACAGCATACAGTTGGTACTGTTGTATATATGCCCTTTTATCCTTTATTACCCGCTGGCATATATAAGGTTCTAAGGTATAGGTGATCTTCATAAATCTGCTAACCTGATTTCATTCTCCTCCTGTCTCTCTACCTCCCTGATTCCCCACTGATGTCTTATCCCCAAAGGGTTCAGGGGGTACATTTATGATCTACATGTTGTATACACAGTGCTGATTAATTCTAAATTCTGGCATATGGACATAGAGGTAACTCATAAGCTCAAAGTCTTCAGATTAGAATTTAACAAAACGTTTTATCTTATTTACTGTGTTTAATACTAATATTGGCATTTATTATATTATGCCAACAAACATGATGTGATTGTTCTGCTCAAATACCTCCCATGATGTGTCAGAACTGAGAACTCTGAAGGGTTATTACAGATTCAAGGAGGACAACCCAGGAAAGTGCCACATCCAAAGGGCCCCAGATAATAGAAGAGAACTGCAACAAACATTGTCCTGTCATCAGGCAAAGGAGAGCATTAGTAACAATGAAAGAGTAGAAATGAGGAAATATACAAAAAACCAGACACAAAGATCACCACCACAGGGAAATTCAGAGAAAAGGGAAATAGGGCAAACTGAAACTGAAGCACCGGGCCTCTTGGAGATGGTAACTAAAGCGGATCTAGTAAAGTGGAAATCAGAACTCATCACTGAGATCAAAACAGGGATACTGTCCACAATGAAAGACATCATTAAAGAAGACATCAGCAAGATGATAGAATCCAAGACAGCAGAAGCAATGGAACCTTGCAAACAGCTTGAAGCAGAGCTCTAGGAAATGATGGAGAATGAAAGCTTGTGCAGTAGGATGAATGAAGCAGAGAACTGAATCTCAGACCTAGAGGACAGCATAGCAGCCAATGAGCAGGAAAGATATAATCCATGGAAAAGAGCAAAGGACCATGAGAAATCAACTCAACAGCTTCTAGATGACTCAAAGAAAAATAATATAAGACTGATTGGAGTCACTGAGGAAGCAGGAGACAGTGTAAAAGACATAAAAAAGCTATTGTCAGAGACAACAACAGAAAACTTCATAGGAAAAGAAATAGACATACAGAAAAATGAGGCCTATCAGACTCCAAAACGCCATGACATAAAAATATCTGCACCCACACATATAATTATCAAGGTTCCAGATGCACAACAAACAAATGGAATACTGAAAGCAGTGAGAGAAAGGAAGAAAATCACCTACAAAGGGAAGTCCATTAGGATCACAGCAGACTTTTCAACACAAACACTCAATGCAAGGAGAGCGTGGAGAGAACTATTTCAAGCATTGCAGAAAAACAACCTCCAACCTAGACTGTTGTATCCTGCAAAACTACCTTTCAGGATAGAAGGGGAAGTAAGATACTTCCATGATAAAGAACACCTGAAAAACTTCACAAATACAAAACCTGCACTCCAAAACATCCTAAAGAACATCTTGGAAAAAACCACAGAAAATTCCATACCCACCAGACCCAGGAGAGTGATTTCATTGGGGCAACCAAGAAACTAAATAGAAAAGGGGAAAAGCAAAGAAGAAAAGAACTGAGAACAGGGAAACATGGCAGCTCTGAATATGTCCATATCAGTTATAACCATTAATGTCAATGGCCTCAATGGGCCAATTAAAAGACACAGACTAGCAGCCTGGATCAAGAAGCAAGATCCTACAATCTGCTGCATACAGGAAACACACCTAATTCAGAAGGAAGCCCATAGACTGAAAATAAAAGGTTGGAAAACAATCCTCCACACCACAGGAAACTACAAAAAAGCAGGAGTGGCTATCTTGTTTGCAGATAAACTAGATTTCAAACCCAAACTGATTAAAAGAGATAAAGAAGGTCACTATATTCTCATACAGGGAACTATCCAAGAGAAAGAAATAACAATCATAAATATTTATGCCCTGAACTCTAATGCACCCAACTATATAAAACAAACATTACTGGACATGAAAAGCCAGTTAACCATGAATACTATAGTAATAGGGGATTTTAATACTCCACTGTCACAAATTGACAGGTCAACTGGACAAAGAATCAATAAGAAAATACTTGAGCTAAAATAAACTTTTGAGCAAATGGACTTAGTAGATGCCTACAGAATTTTTCACCCTTCAAAGTGAGAATATACCTTCTTCTCAGCTGCTCATGGATCACTCTCCAAAATAGATCACATTCTAGTCCATAGAACAAGCTCAAGTAAATGCAAAGGAATCGAAGTTATCCCCTCCATACTATCACACCATAGTGCCTTGAAACTGGAGCTGAATAGCAGAAGAAATTCCAAGATCCTCACAAACACATGGATATTGAACACCACTCTGGAAACCAACCAATGGGCAACAAAGGAAATTAAAGAAGATATTAAACAGTTTCTACAACTAAATGACAACCCCAGCACAACATACAGGAATTTATGGGACACAATGAAAGAAGTTCTGCGAGGGAAATTCATAGCAGTGAATGCCTACACTCAGAAAATAGAGCAAACTGAAATAAACAATCTAATGATGAAACTCAGACAATTAGAAAAAGAGGAGCAAAACAAACCCAAAGCAAATACTAGAGAGGAAATTATAAGGATCAGAGCAGAAATTAATGCAATGGAGACAAAGAGAACAATACAAAGAATCAATGAATCAAAGAGTTGTTTCTTTGAAAGGATAAATAAGATTGACAGACCCTTAGCCAATCTTATCAAACAAAGGAAGGAAAAGGCTCAAACCCATGCTATAAGGAATGAAAATGGGGAAATCAGCACAGACCCAGGGGAAGTCCAAAGGATAATAAACACGTAGTTTGCAAAATTGTATTCCAAAAATATGGAAAATCTAGAAGAAATGGATAGATTCCTAGACACATATGAACTTCCAAAGCTGAACGAAGAGGATATAATAATGTTAAACAACCCAATATCAATCTGTAAAATTGAAAATGTAATAAAAAACCAACCAACAAAGAAAAGCCCTGGTCCTGACGGCTTCACTGCTGAATTTTACAAAACTTTTAAAGAAGAGTTAATACCAGTACTTCTCAATCTCCTTAATGAAATCAAAAGGGAAGCAGTACTCCCCAAAACATTCCTTGAAGCAACCATCACCTTGATTCCAAAGGCAGGGAAAGATCCCACCAAAAAAGAAAACTACAGGCCAATCTCTCTAATGAACATTGACGCAAAAATCCTCAATAACAATAACAGAATACAGAATACAGAAGAGTTATCAAGAAATAACAGAATACAGAGAGTTATCAAGAAAATCATATACCCTGATCAAGTTGGATTTATCCCAGGGATGCAAGGCTGGTTCAACATACGTAAATCAATCAACATAATACACTATATTAACAGACTCAAGGACAAAAACCATATGATTATCTCAATAGATGCAGGAAAAGCATTTGACAAAATCCAACACCCATTCATGATCAAAACCCTACAGGGAATCAGAATCGATGGACTTTATCTCAATTTAATACAAGCTATTTATGAGAAACCAACAGCCAGCATCATACTCAATGGGCAAAAACTGAAACCTTTTACACTAAGGTCAGGAATGAGACAAGGATGCCCGTTGTCACCACTCTTGTTCAATATAGTGCTGGAAACATTAGCCATAGCAATCAGGCAAGACAAAGATATAAAAGGAATAAAGATAGGAAAGGAAGAAGTTAAACTGTCATTATTTGCTGTTGATATGATACTCTATCTTGAGGATCCTAAAAACTCAACCAAAAGACTGCTAGACTTAATTACCAAATTTGGTAGTGTTGCTGGATACAGGGTCAATGTTCAAAAATCAACAGCCTTTGTCTACACAAACAATAGACACACTGAAAGAGAAATTGGGGAGTCAATCCCTTTCACAGTAGCAGTAGACTCTGAAAACTGAGATAGAAAAGGAAACCAGAAAGTGGAAGGATATCCCTTGTTCCTGGGTCAGGAGAACCAACATCGTCAAAATGGCTATACTCCCACATCTACTATACAGATTCAATGCAATTCCAATTGAAATTCCAACACTATACTTCACAGAGCTAGAGAAAATAATACAAAAATTCATCTAGAAACACAAGAAACCTAGAAAAGCAAAAGCAATTCTAAGCAACCACGACATGGCAGGGGGTGTTATAATCCCCAATTTAAAACTCTACTATAAAGCCACTGTGATAAAAACTGCATGGTACTGGCAAAGTAACAGACCCAAGGACCAGTGGAATAGATTAGAAGACCAAGAAACAACCCCGGATACACTAAGCCACCTTATCTTTGACAAAGGAGGCAAACATCCCCAGTAGAGGAAAGATAGCCTGTTTAACAAATGGTAGTGGAAAAACGGGGCTTTAATCTGCCAAAAGCTAAAGCTAGACCTATCTCTTTCACCATGCACGAAACTAAACTCACAATGGATACGAGCCTTAAACATTAAAACAGAAACAATAAGCCTGCTGGAAAACAGGCTATGTCTCGGAGACATTGGCTTAGGCAGAGACTTTATGAATATAACCTCTATAGCATAAGAACTAGCAGAAAGAATCAACAAATAGGATCTCATCCTACTGAAAAGCTTCTGCACAGCAAAAGAAGTCACTGGCACTGCTAAAAGACAACCAACAACATGGAAAAAAGTCTTTACTAGCTGTTTATCAGACAAAGGGCTATTATCTACAATATATAAAGAACTCAAAAATTGGAGATCAGCCTTCCCAATTTTAAAGACCCAATTCAAAATTGGTCATCTGAAATGAACAGACACTTCTCAGAGGCAGAAGTCAAAGCAGCCAAGATGCATATGAAGAAATGTTCAATATCACTGGTCCTTCGAGAGATGCAAATGAAAACAACACTCCACAAAGTATGATTTCATCTCACTCCACAAAGTATGGTTGCTATCACAGAATCAACCAACAATAAATGCTGGTGTGGCTGTGGAGAGAAAGGAACCCTTCTCCACTGTTGGTGGGATTGCAAACTTGTACAACCATTGTGGAGATCCGTGTGGAGATTTCTCAGAAAACTAGGACTAGGGGTCCCATTTGACTCTGCTATCCCCCTGCTAGGAATATACCCAAAAGAATTTAAAAAATCACATTGGAAAGACAGATGTACACCCTTGTTCATAGCAGCTCAGTTTGTGATAGCTCAATCTTGGAAACAACCCAAATGTCCATCAACTGGAGACTGGATAAAGAAGATGTGGTTTTTTATAAAATAGAGTATTATTCTGCCATAAAGAATGACAAGATCAATCCATTTAGGTGCAAATGGAGACACCTGGAGGATATACTAATAAGTGAAATCAGTAGATCACAGATAGGCAAATACCGGATCTTCTCTTTGACATGAACACCTGTAGATGCAAATGAGCTCTAGAAAGTATGACAACTTTTATATAGTGGGAAATTTCCACAGGAAATTTGGTGTGGGAATGTAATGAGGGGAAGGAATAGATATGATTCCGAAAGAAAATAAAAGAGTATGTATAAAGGGGGTGGGTAGGTGTGGGTGGGTAGAGATATGGGTAAAAATGAAAATTAACTTGTGTCATATACTGGTACAAATTCCCTAATGTTATATGTGATTGTGAGATGTATATTAATGTACCAATAAAGAATTCAATTAAAAAAAACAATTCAATTTAAAAAAACGAAACATTCTTAACATGAATGTCTTTCCCTTCCCTTCCCTTCCC
>PVIC010031877.1:0-21038 GCA_004025085.1 Thryonomys swinderianus | reverse complement strand
ATCCCATCTGTTGATTCTTTCTGCTAGTTCTTGTGCTAGGGAGGTTTTATTCATAAAGTCTCTGCCTAAGCCAATGTCTCCAAGAGTTTTACCAAGCCTGTTTACCAGCAGGCTTATTGTTTCTGTTTTAATGTTTAAGGCTCGTATCCACTGTGAGTTTAGTTTTGTGCATGGTGAAAGAGATAGGTCTAGCTTTAGAGGAATACATATTTTAAGATAAAACAACATATATTATGTGATTATGTGATGTACCTAGATAGTCAAATTATTTTCTTCAGAACGTTGTTATCTGTAGCTGCTACAAAGTAATTGTAAATATTTATTGGGTATGATGTGACTTTTCAATGCATGCACATCAAGTGTGATGAACAGATCATTTTAGTTTGGAGGTGTATCACCTCCAACATCTGTCTTAGTGTAGATAACATGAATTATACTCTCTCCTAGATGTTTTGAATTCTTTAATTAGTTCTTGACAAGAATAGCCCCACTGTGCTAGAGGAAACAGGAACTCATTCTGCATATCCACTTTCATACAAAACACGTAATTACAGAATAATTCCTGAATAAACAGTGTGATGGTGGCTAAAGAGGGGTAAGATGGGAGTAATTCACCTGTCCAATGGCTACAGTGTTTCAGTGTCTGCAATGAAAATTCAGCAGACTATCTGATCATTGGTGATAGCTACATAGCAGTGAGCATGAAATGAACAACTCTCCTGAACCCTTAGAGACAATAAATGTTGAGTAGATTTGGAGGCAAGTTCTTTAAAGATGAAATGAACAACTATGCAGACCCAAATTCTAGCCCATGTCACTCAAATCCAACACAGAATATGTAGGCTTTTCATGTGTGCTTACTGGTGGATCCTGTGCATCCTTCCCCTCCTGGAAAAAAGTCTCTGGATTTAATGCTGGCCGGACATTCAAATGATACTCAGGCTGTGGACTGAGCCTAGTGGCTCTGTGGCTGGTTGGTAAGTGCAAGTGCAAGGTCCTGAGTTCAATTCTCTCACACACAGAAAAGATATTTATTGTCAGTTCTGACTGGGGTGGGGCTACACTTATAGTTACAAAAGTCAAAACCATAGCATGGTTTCATGGGTCTAATCCTGAAGTGACCCTAAAAATAGAAAGATGACCTCTGCACAAAGTACAGAAGAGCTAAATATACATTTTGACACTAAGGAATACTGAGAACCTATGAAGAGAGGGTAGATGAGGAGATAGTGTCCAGAAGGGAATATCTGAGAGGCCACTTGCTTTTTTTTTTGAGACAGGGTCTCGCTTTGTAGTTCAGGCTGGCCCTGAGCTCACTATGTAGCCCAGGCAAACCTTGATCTCAGCAGTCTGCCTGTCTCTGCCTCCCGGGTGGTAGGATTACAGGTGTGAGCCACCACGCCCGGCACTGTGGTATGTGGTATTGATTGCTGGTGGGCGTGAGTCACCAGGCCCAGCATTGTATGTGGTTACCGGGATCGAACTCAGGACCTTGCACTTGCGAAGCAGGTGCCAGAACCACTAAGCTAAATGTCCAGCCCCACCACTTGCTTTTTGTAGAAAGCAGACATAATTAACTCTTCAAGCAGAAGGACCCATGTTGTTACCCCAAACTCTCTGTCTCCCAGTACCCATTCAACTATGCTGAGAACTTTGAAATGAGATGTACCAGGACTGAAACTGGACAATGTATATTCTAGTTCCCAAGAAAGACTATAAAATCAAGGGGCTGCCTAGCATGGTAAAGGGTTCACATAGCAACGTATGTGGTCAGGTTGGAGAATTGAGGCAATGTACCAGTTTCCTGTGGGTAATTTGTATGATATCTGTGAGGTGCATGGAGTCAAAGTCTCAGGACAGGAAATTACCTCTCTGTTCACTGCTGAATCCTAAGCCCAGTGTAGTGTATGGCCAAGGCAATCAGCACTGGATGCAGGTAGCACATACTGCCTGCTACACATGGGGTAACGGAGCTGCATAGTGTCACTATTTGAAATCAGCTCATGTTTGGGGGCTGCACACAGCAAAAGACAAATTAACCTGTATATGATTTGCAGCATACTATCAGAGCCCTGACCTTGCTCTCTTGAAGTACTATCTTACTGTAAAAAGTTTATTAAAATGTTCTCCCCTATCATGGCCTGACTTCCTGCATATGCAGAAGCACATGAGGCCAAAGCAGAGAGGACACTACCTGAAACAGAGCTAGAGTTTGAACATAAACACTGCAAACTGAAGAAAGATCTAATATCTCAGAGAAGTGAGAAGTGATAGAGGCAGCAGTGTTTTCTGTGGGGAGAGGCAGGAGGGCTAATTGTGGTGTAGGAAACACATTGCACCTTCATTTATATTGGTTTCATCTCTCCTTTGAAATGTCTGTGTATTTTACTAAGTGTTAGGTTACTGCAAATGTAATTAGTAATATTAAAGAATATATGCATTCAAAAATTTACTCAAGAATGATTTTACTGTATGTATAGAACCATAATCACAGACTGGTAGAAGCCAAAGGAGATGGCCTAAATGAGGTAGCCCTTCTCTTTTACCAGTCCCGTGATGGCACTATCAACTGCCCCGCTGTGGTTTTTGAGAAGGGAGCAGGGTGCGCCGGGCCTTCTTCAAGACCTCACGTAACTTGACATAGAAATGACAGGGCACTGAAGGATCTTTGTTCTGCATGACGGTGTAGGTACAGTCATTCAGGTAAAAAACGGTGTGGCATTTGGATTTGTCATACTGAAGAGGTATAGAAAGTCTGTCATGGGAAAAGAACACAGCTGTTAGAACAGCAGCCACCACACCCCACTGCCCAGGCCAGTTCTGTTTGTAACTCAGCTCGGACTGATGCTACCTTGAGTGTCCATCACCATCCTGAGGCACACCTTGTGTGAGAGCCTCAGTGTGGATTCCCAGACACTGGGACCCGTCTGCACCCTAACACAGAGATCAGCTCTCACATGGGTCCTGCACTCATTTCTGTACTCCTAGAAGGCACTCTGTATGGGCCAAGTGCAGGTTTACCCCACAGTGTGGTTGGGAAGTCTTACCCAGGAAGTTCTTTCGCATTCTATTTAGGAAGTGGTCAAAACTCCTGGAATATAATTTTTAAAATGTGCTTTCTTACACTATATGATGTTATTACCAGATTAGCCAACTCCCCCAATGCAAACAAGGGACCATCCGAGGTCTGAATCTAGAGACTAAAGAGAGGTGATCATCCTAGGTAATTTTCTTGGTAAATGCAACCCACACCCAGTGGTGCCCAGCTCACTGCTCTTTGTCCCCTTGAAGTGCATTGAAGAAGTATTTAAAATACCTTAAGTGGGCAGAAGCAGTAAATACCAGAGTGCCGTGGGCAAATACTTCCTTTCATGAATATATGCTAGACTTTTATTTTAGAAAAAGAAATGATTTCGACCACTTTGTCATCTATCCAAAGCAGCATGTCTCTTCAGTGCTCACAATGTGGACCGCAAACAATGGCACTTACAGGTCTTAGTGACACAGTAAAGAATAGGGCAGACATCTGCTCAGTGGTGCCAGGCTACTGTGTACTGACCCAGTGGGCCAGGTATAACAGATACCCTTTAATACATCATCCTGTAAGAGAAAGCAAATCCTGGAATCCTGCCTTAGGCTCTAAGGTCTTTAATTGAGACTAAATCTTGGCTCACTTACATTACAAAATGTTCTGAAGAGTTTTTATGAGACAGGAGAGTAGGATGGAGCACTCTGTATTTCACAAGGAGCCCAACAGAATGATTATATAATTTTGATACGTAGTACACAAAAGGATCAATGAAAGAAAAATGTTATTGTCATTACTTTAGACAGTGGAACTATAAATAAAATATGTTTTTGGTATACTTCCCAATATTTCTGTAAGGAATGTGATATTTTTGTCACATATGTAAAAAATGTCATTTAAAAAATGAGAATTAAATTGTGTCATATGATGTTACAAATTCTCAATATTGTGTGTGATCATAATGTGTATATATAATGTACCAATAAAGATTCAAATTTAAAAATTATTTTAAACTTCAGAAGTACTTGCATTAACATATGAGTGAGAATTGGTCCAAGGAAAATAGCCAAATAATTCATAAAAAATTAAACCCACAGTGCATATGACCTGTGAATTCTACTACAGTTAGACCCTTAAAGTCAGGAACCCAAAAGTGTCAGCACACTTGCATGCTCCCAGCTGTGTCATTCACTCTAAACCAACATGTAGACAACTCAGATGCCCTGTTTGAAGAAGTGGATGAACCATGTGTGGACGTCATTGTGCAGGGCTGCTGCTGTGAAGCTAAGGAAAGAACTTCTACCATATACCATAACATTCAGGGGTGTATGTTGGCCAGCCAACAAGGCAGTTAATTGAAAGGAACAGACAAACATGGGCTCCACTGATATCAATGAACTAAAAGAGGCAAAGCCACTGAGATGAAGGAAAAGTAGAGGATTGGAGGTTAGGGCATGAGCAGAAGAGGGGAATGAAAGTTGTAAATTATAGAATACATAGTATGGGTTTGAGGTCATCAAAAACTTGTGAAAATAGCCAGGTATTGTGGGACACCTATAACCTCAGCTACATGATGGGGGGCAGAAGGACTGAAATCAGAAGGCCAGCATGGAAAAAAGCCAGGTATTAATCAGAGATACTGCTAAAGCAAACAAATAATAGAAACACAATAAAAAATTGGAAATAGAGATGATGATTAAATAATCCAAATGACAGTGAATTTTAAATTTGAGTGTTGCAGTTAAAATTTGTACATAATGTATATTTTGCTCATGTAGAAATTATAAATAAATAGTGATTATTAAAAGTGCTTGTTAGGTAAAGAACATGTATAATTTTGCCATCTCAGCATAGGATCAAGTTGATGGGACTCTGGACCCATCACTGGATTCAGCTTTAAGTCCACTCAGACCTAGGATGGGAGAAGCAGCTGAGAGAAGCTCAGAGGGCCCCTCAGTGATGATGAGATGCCCCAAGCAGAAGCAGGACACCTTCTTCTCTGTTTCCCAGGGTGAAGTCTGGTAGCTGGGCTCGTGTGGGTCTGGGCCTGTGCAGAGCAGAGACAAAAACACTTCCCTACCCTGCCCAGGAAGCCTCTCTGTCTCAGAGAAGATTAGCCAATGAAGCATTGTGCTCCCCAAAATAAAAATGAAAGCTCATGAAAGAAAAAGCATGGGCAGAAGGTGTAGAGGGTAATGTGGAAGAGGCAGCTAATCTGATAATTTGACAATTGAGCTCAGGTTCCTAAACTGAAGCAGCATGCTTTGTGGGACAGGAAACAGGAGAGGAAAGAATAAAAGGGCATCTGGACACATAGCTTTGAGCCTCTTCCTACCCTAGGCTCAGGGCTAAAAATTCCAGGTCCAAAGAAACTATAACATCCTTGCTAAGTGAATGAATAATAATGCAAAATATCATTGATTTCTCACTTCTTCCTGATAATCTTCAGATTACTGGAGGAATAGGAGACTGTGAGAGACTGAAGAACTCATCAGGAAACACATTGGTATAAACAAGTTCAAGGAGATTCAGACTCTAGTAACAGAGTCTAGCACTCAGGATCCTCCCACTTTACTGCCAGGACTGGCACTTACTCTTCTTTACCTGCTTTATTATTATTATTATTATTATTATTTTGAGACAGGGTCTCACTTTGTAGTTCAGGCTCGCTCTGAGCTCACTATGTAGCCCAGGCAAGCCTCGAACTCAGCAATCCTCCTGCCTCTGCCTCCCAAGTACTGGGATTACAGGCTTGAGCCACCACGCCTGGCTATCTGCTTTTTTGTGAAATAAAAGCTCCTATGGATGTGCAGGTGTGACAGATCACTTATGTACAGATGACCACTTGGAAACATGTTGGAAGGCTCCTCCATGAAGGAGGAAATTTTGACTAGCACAGGATATGGTTCTGATACCATTACACTTCTGAGTCACTTGTCACCTGCTACAAAGACAGTCAACTGGCAACAGCTGCAAAATCAAGAACCAGCCATAGCAGGCTGTTTTCAGTCACTACAATGCCTGGGTAGATGCAGTTGACACTTCTCTCTATCTGGTTGCGAGATTTTCTCTCCTCTTCTGCTATGCACTAATCATGACACTGCTCAACCATTGTGGGGAGAAGCTTTTGGACACTTTATAACTTTCACAGTACTCAGGAATTCACATTAAGTCACATTTGAGCTCCTCTATTCTCTGGCATGTACACATGCATCTCCGGGGCTCTGAGTTACAGTAACATTTAGAGCTAAGTTTACATTACAACAGTGCTTCTGTCAGCAAGATACTTGAGTTGGGCCGGGACATAGATCTCTGGAAGAATAATTGCCTAGCATGGGTAAGTCTTGGATTCATCCTCATGACTATACAAATCCAACAAATAAGGGGCCGGAGATTTAGCTCAGTGGTTCCAGAGCCTGCCTCACAAGCTCAAGGTCCTGAGTTTGATCCTAGTAACCACATACAATGATGGGCGTGGTGACTCACACCCACCAGCAATCAATACTACATACCATACCACAGTGCCAGGTGTGGTGGCTCACGCCTGTAATCCTAGCACTCAGGAGGCAGAGACAGGAGGATTGCTGAATTTGAGGCTTGTCTGGGCTCCATAGTGAGCTCAGGGCCAGCCTGAACTACAAAGTGAGACCCTGTGTAAAAAAAAAAATCCAACATATAAAACAGACACTACCACAATTCTTGCGCAAAAAAAAAAAAAAAAAAAAAAAAAACACTGTAAGACAGAGCTGATTGATAGGAAGATGCTAGGAGGACTGGGGGTCGTGAGTGGGGTGGTTCATTTGAACATGGCTCAGGTATGTGCACTCTATGCCTCAAGGACTGTGTCTTTGGCATCCATAGAAAACTGGTGGGAAACACTGGCAGAACCCTAGGCTGCTCTCAGTTCAGTGTGAGCAGTGAAGGACCACATGGTTGAAGGAAAATATTCTACAAATCACTCTTAACTCCCCCTTCTTCATTGTGGCTGTGTTTACAGTGCTTCCGTTAGGGCAGTCCTCCCAGGTTAGGCTCCAGTGGTCATGAACACAAATCCTACAAGGGCACTTGGCCACTGAATAGTCTCTGCAGTTTTCCATAAGTTATGGGCATATGAGTACTTTAGAATAAATATCATAACTAGGTATAGAGGATTAATACTGAAGTGAAATCAACCCAAGTGCCCATTCACAGGTGAAAGAACTGTAGCATCTTCTGTCCATACAATGTAATCTCACACTCTTCTTAATAGAAGGACATTATACCACATGTTGAAGCAAGGATAAACCATGAACATATCATTCTAAACTCAGTAAAATAATCTCAACAGTTGAAATACTTGATAGATGCAGGTGTCTAAATCTCCTAGAGCAAGTGTATAACACTTGAAAATGTAGAAGGGAGAATGGTTCTTACCAAGGCCTGGGCACCAGAGGAAGGGAGTGATGGTTGAATTGGTACTGAGCTTCAGTTTTTCAAGATAAAAGGACTGTTGGAATAATTGCTAGGGATGTTACACAGTAGTGTGAATATAGCAAATGAATCTGATCTGTACAAAACATAGAAGTGAAAACAACCCCTACGTTAAATCCAGAGTGAACCCTCATGGAGAAGTCTAGGTGACAACCACTGTGGATACAGGCTGTCATGGGCAGTAGGTGGACCCTTTCTTGTGAGTGTTGACAGTCTGGGATGCTGTGGGTATAAGTGAGCAGACAGATGGGAAATCTCAATCTTCACTCATTTTTAATGTGAAAACAAAAGTACTGTAAAAAAATCTATTAGGAATACTCAAAAGAAGGAATTTTGTATGTGGAAAGAGCTATTCTTTAGAGACAGCAATTTCCTGTCTGTGCACTACTGAAGTGATACTCACATACTGCAGCATTCCAGTTTATTTTTGTAGCAGATACACTTAGCACAGTCAAAAGACATCCATGTTGAGTTTATTGCATATGTGGTTCCTTTAGTATCCCGGCACACTGGAAAATAAATCCCCACAGCATCATCAGTGGAAACCTCAGGTCATGAAACAGTAACAGGCCTTTGAAAAATTGGATTAGATACTGCTTTGAGAAAATAGACAATTTAGAAGCCATGTATGATGGTGCTGATCTATTGACCTCCATATGAATTACAGTACTAAAAAAAACTCATGAACTTAACATTTTCTAAAGCAAACTAAAATACTTCTAAATTTAACTTCAAAATAAACACTTGCAGAATAACTAAGGATCTCCTCTTTAATTTCTTTTTTGTTTCTCTTTCTTCTAATAGAATTGTCCCTCAGTAATCCCACTTCTGTACTTTCAAGTTTGTTTCCTTTCACTTCAGCCCTCAATTTGATAGCCATCTGCAGAGTGAACATAATGGGGACTGAAGAAATGTTTATTGAACAGCTGGAGGCCAGTGGATAATATGATTTTGAGTGTGTAAGAATCTGGGGGTTCCAAAGGGAATATGGTATGGGAAAGAATAAATATGATTTGAAAAGAAAAAATAACATGTATATAGGATGTGGGGGTTGTGGGGTAGGTAAGGATATGAGTAAAAATAAGAATTAACTCATGTCATATACTGGACAAATTCCCCAGTGTTGAGTGTGATTGTGAGCTGTACATAAGATGTACCAATAAGGAATTCAATTGAAAAAATAATCTGGGGGTTCAATCACTATCACCAGAACGAACAATCGTAGCAAAACAATGTAATACAAACAAAACCTATGTTAAACCCTACCACAGAACACAAAACCAGAATCCCCAGGTATAGGCCCATGTATCTATTAACTTCAAAATATTGACCACATGATGCCAGTGTTCATGCAAGTTTGAGAACTGCTGCATAGGGCCCTGGGTCCATGTGTGCTTGCTAGACTCCTACCTCCAAAACTACTGAGCTATCCTGTACATTAATACTATCAATTTGTTTCAGATCCCCCAAACTAGCACCTGTAAATCAACAAGACTCCTCAGGTTGAGATAAGTATTAAAGTCCAAATAATACCTCTTTGCACCAAGAAATAGTTATTATCCTTGAATTCCTGTGAGAGTCAAGCAACTTTTGAGAATGAACAGCTCTCACAACAGATTTAAATTCCTCTTACATAAGAATAACATTGGTAAGTTTGTAAAACTCTCCAAGCAATTTTGGCCAGAAAGAAATGAGAATTCTTTTCTTATATACAGGCCTCATTGAAAATCCTCATTTGAGTCTATGTTGTATCTTCACTTACACAATTTATGGATTCAAAGACCCCCATTTGATAGCAGATTCTCCCTTCTAAGCAACAATAACATAATCAACATTGAAAATGAAAACTTACCAGGAGCAGAATTGCCTACACCTTGGACCAGAGGTTGGGTGTAGCACTGGGCTCTGCATATAGTCACAAAGTTGGTAAGTAGCAGAAGGCTGCCAAGGAGAGCTTTCTGCAATATAAAATAAAGCAGAGTGCAGAGTGAGTGGATTCAGAGTCATCCTGAAGTGAGAGTCACACACAAGACTCCCTTCTGGGATAGTCCATATTCTTCTGAAGTTTGAAATTCTTCTCTCTGTTTACCCAGCCAAAGAACCAGAGTTGTGTATGTTCAGAATTCCACAACAGCAACAAGCTTGCTGTCTTTTAAAAGCAGAATATGTAAAAATCATGAGGATCAATTTTTAAAGCAGTTTTAAAGAATATGTAAAATAGAGTAGAAAGCAATAAAAAAGAGAAAAAAGGGGTTTGAGACCAATGAAACAATAAGAAAGATGTAAAGGGTGCTGAGTATGATGGCCTATATTAGCAACCCCACAACATGGAAGGTGTGGCTGGATAACCATTACAAGTTCATGGTCATATTGAATTATATATTGAGACTCTATCTCAAAAAAATACAAAGATTCAGGAGGCAGAGGCAGGAGAATTGCTGAGTTTGAAGCATGCCTGGGCTACATAATGAGCTCAGGGCAAGCCTGAACTAGAAAGCAATACCCTGTGTCAAAAACAAAACAAAAAATATACAAAGTGCTGCTTCTCTCTCTCTAGTAGCTTGAGGTTCAGCGTTAGATTGTTTATTTGAGCTCTCAATTTTCCTGTTGCAGGCATTCACTGCTATGAATTTTCTTCATAGAACTACTTGCATTGTGTCCCATAAATTACTGTACATTGTACATACATTTAATTGTAAAACTATTTAATTTCTTCTGTGATCCATTGGTTGTACAGCAGAGTGTTGTTCTATTTTCATGTGTTCGTGAGGATCTTAGAATTCCTTTCACTACCGAGGTCCAATTTCAAGGTTCTATGGTCTGATAGTATATAGGGAATAACTTCAGTTCTTTTGCATTTACTGAAACATGCTCTATGAACTAGCTTGTGGTCTATTTTGGAGAATGATCCATGAGCGTCTGAGAAGAATGTATATTTGACTTTCTGGGGTGACATACTTCGTAAGCATCTATCAAACACAAAGCTCATACGAGGGAGGAAATTATAAGGATCAGAGAAGAAGTTAATGCAGTAGAGACTACGAGAACCAAACAAAAAATAAACAAATCAAAGAGTTGGTTCTTTGAAAGTCTAAATGAAATTCACAAACTTTTAGGTAATCTTATCAAATAAAGGAAGGAAAAGGCTCAAATCCATGCTGTTAGAAATGAAAAGGGGGAAATCACCACAGACTCAGCAGAAGTCCAGAGGAAAAAAAAATCTACTTGAAAATCTGTACTCCAATAAGATGAAAAACATAGAAGAAATGGGTAGATTCCCAAACAAAAACAAACTTCCTAAGTTGAAGAAAGAATATATAAAAATGTTAAATACCCCAATATTAATCTGTGAAATTAAATATAAAATTTAAAAACCCTATCAACAAAGAAAAGTTCTGGTCCTATTGTCATTTCTGCTGAATTCTATAAAACTTTTAATGAAGTGTTACCACCACTATTTCTCAAACTCTTTAATGAAGTTTAAAGGCAAGCAATACTCCCAAATTCATTCCTGCAACCATTACATTGATTCTAAAGGAAAGAAAGATGCAACCAAAAAGAAACCATTAGCCCAACGTCCCTAATGAACACTAATCTTGAATAAGATACTGGCAAACTATCACAGAATATCATTAAAAAGATCATACACTTTGACCAAATTGGGTTTATCCCAGAGATACAAAGATGGTTCAACATACATAAATCAATAAACATACTGCAGTGTATTAACAGACTCAAGGACAAAAACCATATGGTCCTGTCAATAGATGGAGACAAAGCATTTGACAATATCCAACACCCATTCATAATCAAAATGCTACAGAAAATTGGAGCAGATGGACTTCAACTCAACCTAATAAAAGCTATTTACAAAAAAACAATAGCAAGTATCACACTTAATCGCCAAAAACTGAAATATTTCACACTAAGATCAGGAATAAGACAAGAATTCCACTACCACCACTCCTGTTCAATATAGTACTGGAATATTAGACCATATCAATTAGACAAGAGAAAGGAATAAAATGAACAAAAATAGGAAAGGAAGAAGTTAAACTGTCATTATTTACTGATGACATGATACTGTATATAGAAGATCCTAAAACCAAAGACTGCTAGACTTAATTGACAAAATTAGTAGCATAGCTGGTAAAAGGCCAAGACTGAAAACTCAAGACTTATTGAGAGAGAAATTAGGAAAACAATTCCTTTCGCAATATAATCCAAAAAATGAAATATCTAGCAACCAATCTAACAATGAGGAATAAAAACTTTACTCTGAAAACGATAGCACTCTGAAAAAGAAGATTGAAGAGGAAGTCAGAAAATGGAAAGACATCCCTTATTCCTGGGTAGGAAGAACAAATATATTCAAAATGTCTATACCCCCACAATTACTATATAGAGATATAGATTCAGTGTAATCCTGACAGAAACCCCCAAAGCATATTTAACAAAGCTAGAAAAAAAGTCATTCAAAAATTCATCTGGAACAACAGGAGACATAGAATAGAAAAAACAAATCTAGACAACAAGGACATGACAGGGAAAATCACAGTCCCCAGCTCAAAACTATACCACAAAGCCACTGTGATTAAAAAAAAAAACTTTATGGTACTGGCAAAGTAACAGATCTGAGGATCAGTGGAAAGGATTAGAAGACCCAGAAAAACTCCAGATATAGTATGCCACCTCATCTTTGACAAAGGAGCCAAATATGTTCAATGGAGGAAAGATAGCCTCTTTTACCAATATTGCTGGAAAAATTAGATTTTAACCTGCTAAACACTAAAGCTAGACCTATCTCTTTCACCATACACTAAACTAAAATCAAAGTAGATTAGAAACCTAAACATTAAAATACAAACACTGAACTTGTGGCAAAACAGGGTAAGTAGAACTCTCAGAGACACTGGCCTAGGGAAAAACTTTATGAACAAAACCTCTCTAGCATGAGAACTAGCAGAAGGAATCAACAAACGGGATCTCATTTTAGGAAAAAAGTTTCTGCACAGCAAAAGAAACCACCAGCAGAGAAAAAAGACAACATAAAATATGGAAAAAAGTTTTATTGGCTGTTTCTCAGAAAAAGGGCTACAATCTAGAGCACATAAAGAGCTGTAAAAAAATCAGCCCTCCAAATTTAAAGACCCAATTCAAAAATGGGCATCTGAAATGAATAGGCAATTTTCAGAGGAAGAAGTAAAAGCAGCTAAGAAGTATAAAAAAACAATGCTCAACATCATTGGTCATTCGAAAGATGCAGATAAAAACAACACTGAAATTTCATCTCACTCCACAAAGAATGGCTGCTATCTCAAAATTGACCAACAGCAAATGCTGGTGCTGCTGTGGAGAGAAAGGAACCCTTCACTTTTGGTGGAAATGTAGACTGGTGAAACCACTGCGGAGATCAGTGTGGAGATTCCTTAAAAAACTATGATTAGAGGTTCCATTTTATCCTGATATTTCCCTGCTAGACATATACACAAAAGAATTAAAAGATTCATATCACAAGGACATATGTGCAGTCATTTTTTTTTTGAGACAGGGTCTTGCTTTGTAGTTCAGGCTGGCCCTGAGCTCACTATGTAGCCCAGGCAAGCCTCGAACTCAGCAATCCTCCTGTCTCTACCTCCTGAGTGCTGGGATTACAGGCGTGAGCCACCACACCCAGCACACTCATGTTTTTAAATTGAATTCTTTACTGGTACATTTTATATACAGGTCACAATCACACTCAACATTGTGGAATTTGTAACAGTATATGACACAAGTTAATTCTCATTTTTTATCCATATCCCTACCTATCCTCAACCCCCACCCCTTGTATACAGCTATTTCCTTTTCTTTCTAAATCATATTTATTCTTTCTCCTCATTACATTTCCCCACCATATTCTCTTTGAATAGTTCCTATTTTACAAAATCTATCATACAATCTAAAAGTCATTTACATTTACAGGTTCTCATACCAGAGAAAAGATACAGTATTTACATATCTATAATCTATTTATTTCACTTATTAGTGTATCCTCAAGGTGTATCCATTTGCACATAAATGAATGAAACTTATTCTTTATGGCAGAGTAATACTCCATAAAAAAACACATCTTCTTTATCCAGTCTCCAGTTGATGGACATTTGGGTTGTTTCCAAGACTGGGCTATCACAAACTGAGCTGCTATGTACAAGGGTGCACATATGACTTTACAATATGATTCTTTTAATTCCTTCAAGTATATTCCTAGAAGGGGAATAGGAGGGTCAAATGGGACCTCTAGTCCTAGTTTTCTGGGAATCTCCACAATGATTGCACAAGTCTACAATCCCACGAACAGTGGAGAAGGGTTCCTTTCTCCCTGCAGCCTTACCAGCATTTATCGCTGGCTGATTTCACAATAGCAGCCATTCTTTATGGAGAGAGATGAAATCTCAGTGTTGTTTTCATCGGCAGCTCTCGAATGACCAGTGATGTTGAACATTTCTGTATATGCTTCTTGGCTGCTTTGACTTCTGCCTCTGAAAAGTTTCTGTTCATTTCAGATGCCCATTTTTGAATTGGGTCTTTGAACTTGGGGGAACTGATTTAAGTTCTTTATATATTGTAGATAGTAGCCCTTTGTCTGACAAACAGCTAGTAAAGATTTCTTTCCCATTTTGTTGGTTTTAGACCTATCTCTTGCCCTGAGTACTAAACTAAAACCAAAGTGGATTAGAGACTTAAATGTTAAAACAGAAACCCTAAACCTGAGGTAAAACAAGTTAGGTAAAATTCTTGGAGACATTGGTTTAGTGGGAGACTTTATGAACAAAATCTCTATAGAACATGAGCTAGCAGAAGAAATCAACAAATGGAATCTCTTTTTATTAAAAAGCTTCAACATAGCAAAGGAAAGCACCAGGAGAGTGAAAAGACAACCAACAATATGGGAAAGAATCTTTATCAGCTGTTTCTCAAATAAAGGGGCACTATTTAGAATATATAAAAAGCTTTAAAAAGTCAGTCATCCAAATTTAAAGATCCAATTCAAAATGATTCATACTACAGAGACATATGTGCACCCATGTTTATAGCAGCTCAGTTTCTGATAGCTAAATCTTGGAAACAACCCAAATGCCAATCAACTGGAGCCTGGATGAAGATGTGGATTTCTTTATAAAATGAAGTATTACTCTGCCTTAAAGAATGATAAGTTTGAGTCATTTATACTCAAATGGACGTTCCTTCAGGACATACCCATAAATGAAATAAATACATCATAGATGTGTAAATATCATGTCTTTTCTCTGCTATGAGAAACTGAAAATGTAAATGAGTTCTAGAATATATTATGGATATTATGAAATAGAAAATATTCAAAGGAAATTGGGGTGGAGGGATAAGTAATGGGAAAATGTGATGATAATTTAAAAAGGGAAACAAAACTTATGTATATAGGGGGCAGGGGTTTGGGGGAATAGGGGAATGGGAAAAATGGGAATTAAATCATGTCATATAATGCTACAAATTCTCAATATTTAGTGTGATCATGATGTATCTATATAACATCCAATAAAGTTTCCAAAAAAAGAAAAAGAAAAGAAATAAAATCCAAAGATTTTTCTCATAGATTTCTGTGACAAGATTGGAAATGAAATGAAGTATGTTGTTAAGTTCACATATTTTGAAGCCCAAGGTCAGAAATTTTTTTCAATGTTTTTGAATAGAATTTTTTTTCAATCTAACATCTCTGGATTGATCTTGCCTGTCCAAGCTGTGTGGAAAGGCAGAAAAAAATTCTCCTTTTAAATTCAGCTTTCATTAGTTATTTTTCTGAGGATAAATCCTTTGTCACTGCAAGCTCTTATCTTTTGACTTGTACAACCTCTTTTCAACACTACAATTATCCTCACTATGAGAACCTCAAATCGCTAATAAAATATTAAAAACAGAAGTGAATATATATTTTTATTTAACAAAAAAGAATGATAAATTCGAGTCATTCTTACTCGGATGTACTTGAAAACATACTCATAAGTGAAATAAATAGGTCACAGTTATGTGAATATTGTATCTTTTCTCTGCTATGAGAAACTGAAGATGTAAATAAATTCTAAAATGTATGATAGATATTGTGAAATGGAAAATATTCAAAAGGAAAAAGGGATTAGGGATAGGTAAAGAGGGGAAAGAAAAATTTGATGGTAAAGAAGAAGCAAAACATATATACATATATATATGCATACATATATATATATATGTATGCATATATGTGGTGGGAAGCTGTAGGATGGACAGTGGAATGGGAAAAATGATAATTAGGTAACGCCATGGACTAGTACAAATTCTCAATGTTGAGTGTGTTTATAATGTGCATATAAAATGTACCAATAAATCAATTTTAAAATATAAAAAAGACTAGAAGGATTAAAAAATGCAAAGTGAAAGAACATGTAGTTGCAACCTTGTTAGAATTGAGTTCATTGGATAGGTAAATAGAAAGACAGATTGCAATAATACTAGAGAATTTCTTAGTTGCTGAAACTCAGTACTCAATACCTGCATTTTAAAGGAGGGGGGTGTAAATAACTCACAGATTGTAGAGCGTTCAGTCCTTGCATGGTTGGCAACATAATAGAAGGACCTGATGCTGAGGAAATCTGCTTCTGTCAATGTGGTTTACAGCAGATATAAATAAAAAGGGAGGAGCTGGAAGGAAGACATACCCTCCTAGGTCACAGGTTACACCCACAGTGATTAGCTTTTTTTTTGAAGAAATGAACTTGTAACAGCAAGTCAGCAATGATATCCCCAGGATCAGCCAACTTCCAGAATCTCAAACTTTGTAAGCTTGATGCTTTTCTATGGGGGGAGAGGATCTAGGTGAAAATAACAGCATTTTGCTTCTTGTAACAGAAGAGTCTTGCACATTTCTCTACACATATTACATAGTCTGTCTCTAAATTCTTCAAAAGTCATCATAATTTAGCTGTTGAAAGTGGAAATCCAAGGTATCCTCTGACATTTAAAGCAAATTCTTCACTGAAAGTTATTGTAAAATGGAAAAGGGGAAGTTAAATATTGCCAATATACAGTGGCACAGGAAAAATCTTTCCATTCCAACTAGAAATAGTAGGATGGAAAGGAATGAGAATAAATCTAGTAGGAAGCCCAGAAGGTCAAAAACATTACTATAGCTCCAGGTCCAGGACCCAGGCAAAAAAGACATCAAGATATAGTCTCCCAATTCCTTGTGAGTTCCTTTGTCTAGGACCCTGATGGCAGGGTTCTTCTGATTTTTACCTTGACTTTGCCCAATCATTGCAGCTCCCTTCAGATGATCCACTTTCAGAAGTTCTCCAACTCCTTGGTCACTACTGAAATTTTGGTTTTATCTCACAGCTTCTTGTACTGTCCTTTAAGAAGAATACTGTGAGACTTCACAGACCTTGTTCTGGAATCTGGGTAGAAGTTTCCACAACTCTATCAACTTTGCATTCTGCATGTTGATAAAAGAAGTATCCTGTAGTGATTGAGCTCAAGGCCTGCTACAGGCTCTAGCATTAGTCAATCCTATTTCATCATGATTTCAAGGCCCTGAATGACTGACCACTGTGAAGCGAAAATCAGGAAACCAAATTGCAGGCAGCCTTTCTCCAGTAAGCTATCTGAGGCCTCTGTACGTAGATTCTTTGAATTTTCCATACTTCTGCCTCCAAAGGGTAGGGACTTTGCATTCCTCTTATGTCCTAGTGGTATCCTTGGTTATTATTCCTCATGCAAAGTGCTTGTCTTCTTTTTATCTTTCTCTTTTACCCAATCATGTTAACCTTTTTCCAAATTTCAAAAATTTCAATTTTATCAAACCTAACTTTCTAGTCAAACAGATTTAAAAATAATTCAGCTGTGCTCTTTGTTCTTGCTTCTCAAATTGGAGGTGGCTAAAACACCAGTGGTACCTATGCTGAAGCCAAAACACTATGTTGCCTTGAAATTTCTAATAGCAGGTTAGTTAGCTCCTTTCCCTTAATCTCAATATTCTCCAAAGTCACAGCGTATGGACAAAATTAAGAAAAAATTTTCTGATAGACCCTAATACATGTGGCTTGATGATATAGAGACTGAGGAAACCACCCAGCAGGCTGGCATGTGGGGAAGAACAATGGACATAAGCCAAGGATCACATAGTTTCATTTACTGACATGAATCAACACAAATCAGCCCAAGTTGTATAAATGCTGTGATAAAGACAAAGGTGTTCAGACCATAGAGCTTGTGGTAAGTTTGAAAAAGATGTTTTGGGGAAGAGTGATTCTGACAACTTTATGTCCTTCTTATTTTCAACATTTTCTCAATGAAATCTATTAAATTCAAACCATACAAGTTATTTGAAGTATTTAATTAAAAAACCTCAGTAAATTTACCAACAGCAAGATTGCTTTTGCTGTTTGAGTTGCATTTCCATTTGTATGAGACTCTGGTCAAACCATGCTGGAAACCTTTGATTTTTCTTCCCCACAATACTCAGGCTAGTGAGGAAGCTTTGCTCTGTACATAGAGCCAGGAGTTTCCAGGGGCAGTGGTGATGCCAAGTACCTGGAGAGTTGCATCTCAGAGTCACAGAAGACAGGCATCAGTGAATATCGAGGACCTCAATCATATCCAGTGAACCAGAGTGCCCAACTTTTCTAGCTTTTGAGTCAGGGACACAAGATTCAGTGATTGGGGACAGAGCCTAAATTCAGGGACAGGGGAGGCGAACTTATTTTTTGAAATTGGCAACTTGAGCATTTTTAAATTTTTTCTCTCCCTCTACTTTTCCCTCCCTATGAAGTTCAGTGTTTTCACTGTAACTTGTAAGGGGATTTATCTCCCAGTTTGGGGGCAATGTACTTCCTCAGGGGGCTCAGTTTAACACACCCAATCTCTGGTTTCCTGAAGACAGATGTGGCTAGGGACATTATCTGGAGCTTTTTTCCTGAACAAATCCATTGGAAATTAATAAATCAGTGCTGCTTTAGCATGTATCTGTACTCAGCAAAGCTTGGGAAATACAGTGTTGAAGGTTCTGCCTCAGTAATCTTGAAGCTCAGATTCCAATTCCCTGGTCACATTGTTTTTGATACAGCCAGCATGAGGGCCATCCATCAGTATAGAGGTACTGAAATTCCTTCCTATCCATAAATTCCTTCCAGTTACTTACTCAAAAACCTTCTGTTTCCTTGCTTATTTATACTTTTGTTTTCTCGTATAACACACATAATGCAGTATTTTTATCTTATGTGTCTGATTCATTTTACTTCACATTTTTATTTTTGAGACAGGGTCTCACTTTTGTAGTTCAGGCTGGTTCTGAGCTCACTGTGTAGCCCAGGCAAGCCTCGAACTCAGCAATCCTCCTGTCTCTGCCTCCCGAGTGCTGGGATTACAGGCATGAGCCACCATGCCTGGCTACTTCACATTTTAATATCAAGGTGTATCCATTTTCATAGAAACTACTCAAATGATTTCTTCTTTATAGCAGAGAGGTGTTTCATTTGCATATAAATACTATGTGGATTGACTGAAAAGTCAGATGTAAGATTTAACTTTTGTGTATTGTTGGCCATGTATGGGTATGCATGTACCATTCTGATATGCCTGAATCTTTCAGGAAGATGCCCAGGAAGGGTGCAATTGAATGAAATGCAATTTGTACTTTCATGAGTCTCCATAATTATATATTTAATATATATGTTGATTTTTATCTACAACTTTGTTAGCATCTGTTATTAATTGATTTCTTCTTGGTAATTTTTCTTTTTGGAGTAAGACAGAGTCTCAGTGTTATGTTTATATGTTTTTCTCCAGTTGCCAGAGTTGTCTAATATTTTTTCATGTATTTATTGACCATTTGCCCTTCTGAGAAGTGTCTGCTCTTTGAAAAGATGCATATTTTATTTGGTCTTTTATTTTGCAGGAGTCTAATATTAGTTTTCTTTTCTAAGAGAAACTGGCAATATTTTTTTTTGCATTCTAGAGGTTTTTCTTTCATTTTGTTGTTTTTTCCCTTGATGTGAAGTTGTTTTTTCATTTCATATAATCCTATTTATTGATTCTCAGTGCTATTTATTGTTCATTCAGAATTCTGTGTAGAAAGTTTTTGCCTGTCTGTGTCTTACAGACCTTTACCTATTTCTCTTCCAGTAGATTGACAATTTGTTTTAAATTTGTATCTTTTTCCCATTTTGATTTTCATTGAAAACAAAAATGTAAAAAGTGTCTAGAATCACCAGTGTGTATTCAAGTAATCATGTTGCAGAGCATCATTGCTAAAGAGGCTATCTTTTACCAGCATATTTTTTGACTCTCCCTCAGTGATAAGAGACCTGAGCTTGTCTCATTTTGTTTATATATACTCTATTATGTTGAAAGTGGATATTTTTATGTTAAGTGATGTAGTCCAGGCAAAAGTTTAAGTACTGTGTGAACTCATGCACGTGTGGAATCTATAGCAGTTCTTGGAATCGTTGAGAGTAGAATAGTGGTTAAGATCATCTGAAAATAGTGAGTGAGAGAGAGAGAGAGAGAAAGAGAGAGAGAGAGAGAGAGAGAGAGAGAGAGAGAGAGAGAGAGAGAAGAAAGAAGGATCAACAGAGTTAAAAATAAACTGGTACAAATTCCCCAATGTTGTGTGTGATTGTGTGTTGCATATAAAATGTACCAATAAAGAATTCAATTTTAAAAAATGAAGTGCTTGGCTACACCGATAGGTAAAGATCAGAAATGGGATAAAGAAAAGGAAGTCTTTTCTTCTCATGCTCGTAGTCACTTGTTCAGAAAAATTTCCCATGAGCTTTCACTCTCAGGCTGCAAAGCTGTGAGGAATTTCGAGAGCTAAGATGAACTCCTAACAAGGGAAAGACAAAACCAGAAATGAAACAGACAGAACAGGATCGACATTTCCCTTTAGTCTGTCTCAGTGCAACCTGTAGTAAAACCTGTTCTCCATTTTTTAAATTAATTGATAGTATCTTTACATTTTTATGCACATCATGATCACAACTGACAATGAAAATTTGTACAAGTATATGACACAACCTAATTCTCTTTTCCATTCCCCTGCTGCCTAGAACCCCCCATATATATATATATAAGCTTTGTTTCCTTTTTTACCCCATATTATATACCCTTACACCCTTTACTCTTTGAATATTTTTTTATTTCACAGTATCTATCATATACTCTAGAACTCATTTATACCTTCATTTTCTCATACCACAGGAAAGATATAGTATTTATATATCTGTGACCTTTTAATTTTGCTTGTGAATATATCCTCAAGGCACGTCCATTTGAGTATAAATGACTCAAACTTATTCTTTATGGTAGAGTAATACTCCATTTTATAAAGAAAACCATATCTTCTTTATCCAGTCCGCAGTTAATGGGCATTTGTGTTGTTTCCAAAATTTAGGTATCACAAACTGAGCTGCTATGAACATTGGTACACATATGTCACTGTAATATGAGTCTTTTAATTATTTTACTTATATATCTAGCAGGGAAATAGCAGGGT
>PVIC010031876.1:0-21044 GCA_004025085.1 Thryonomys swinderianus | reverse complement strand
ATACAATTCCATTTCTGCAAAACTCAAAAAGCAGGCAAACTATTTTGTGGCACTTAAGTCAGAATAGCAGTTTCTGGGTGAAATGGGTTGACATTGGAGGTGTTTCACAGAGGCTTTGGGGCCACTGGCAGTATTTTCTTTCTCAATCTGGGCATTGGTTACACAGGTAAGTTTATTTTATAAAAATGTATTGAGAGGGCCGGAGGGTTAGCTCAGTGGTTCCGGCGCCTGCCTCGCAGGCGCAAGGTCCTGAGTTCGATCCCCGGAAACCACATACAATGCTGGGCGTGGAGACTCACGCCCACCAGCAATCAACACCGCATACCACAATGCCGGGCGTGGTGGCTCACACCTGTAATCCCAGCACTCGGGAGGCAGAGGCAGGAGGATTGCTGAGTTTGCGGCGGCTTGCCTGGGCACCATAGTGAGCTCAGGGGCCAGCCTGAACTACAAAGCGAGACCCTGTCTCCAAAAAGAAAAAAAAAAAATGTATTGAGAAATACTTATTTGTGCATTATATTCTTCAATAAAAAGCTCATTTTCAAAAAATATTTTAAAGTGAAAGCATTTGACATATAGTTTCAAGGAGATAACTTCTGATCTTTCCCCAGACACATTAGGAAAAAATACCTGATTGACAGAAAAAAAAAAAAGACAACCACAATCCTAAACAGTCATTCTTCTACAAATATTCTCTTAAATGGACTTAAATAAGATAAAGCCTCACGACACTGGCATTCATTTATCAGTGAAGCTGCCTTAGAATTAGGTCTTTCTGGAATGTAAGTAAAAATATATCACCTTCCTAAGTGCTAAGCCCACTACCCTTATGCCTCATCTTATATACAGGAGACCAGCTTCTATTTTCACAACACACTTGCTTCCCAAATGAGATGACACAGTGGAAGTCAAACTACAGGATTAATAAACAATGTTTAATAAGATCATGGCTATTCCTTATTATAAGTGCTCTTTTTAAATGGACAGCAAATGAATACAAACTTCTCAGGAAAAATACAAATGATCAATAAATATGTGAAAAAATGTTCAACATCTCTAGCCATTTGATTAATGCAAATTAAAACAACACTCAAATAACAACAAATGGGGCCAGGGATTTAGCTCAAGTGGTACCGCGCCTATCTTAGAAGCACAAGGGCCCAAATTTAAGCCCTGGTGCCACACACACACACACACACACACATACACAAAATCTCTACATCAAATAACAACAAATGCTGAGGAGGCTACAGGAAAAAAGGAACCCTTCTAAATTGTTGGTGGGAATGTAAACTAGTACAACCATTATGTCAATCAGTATGAAAATTCCTCAAAAAACTAAAACTAGAAGTTTTGCTGAACCCAGCTTTCCCCTTGTAGATTTCTTCTCATAAGAGTTAAAGGCATCACAGGCCGGAGGGTTAGCTCAGTGGTTCCGGCGCCTGCCTCACAAGCTCAAGGTCCTGAGTTCAATCCCTGGTAACCACATACAATCCTGGGCATGGAGACTCACACCCACCAGCAATCAGTACCACACACCACAGTGCTGGGCATGGTGGCTCATGCCTGTAAACCTGTAATCCCAGCACTCGGGAGGCAGAGACAGGCGGATTGCTGAGTTCGAGGCTTGCCTGGGCTCCATAGTGAGCTCAGAGCCAGCCTGAACTACAGAGAGACCCTCTCTCAAAAAACAAAAAAACAACAAAAAAAAAGAGTTAAAGGCATCATATTACAGTGCTACATGCATACCTATGTTTACAGCAGCACAATTCATAATAGCTAAATTTTGGTAGCAGCCTACACATACATCAATAGATAAATGGATAAAGAAAATGTGGTATTTATATACAGTGGAGTACTACTCTGCCATAAAGAATAAACTTGAATCATTTCTAGGAAAACAGATGCACCCTGAGAGTATAATGTTAAGTGAAATAAATAAGACACAAGCTTAAATATTATACTGTTTCTCTTATTTGAGGACCCAAAATATAAAGGGCAAAATAAAAATTAAATAATAGCAAATTAAATAAGAGGATAGATCTTTTGTATATGTGAGGAGGATTAAGAGATGGAGAGAAAGGGAAGGAAGGGGACAGAAAGTGGATAAAAAATAATTAAGATGGTTACATACATGTACTAATTCCCCATGAGGAATGAGATCATTATATACTATAAAGGTGCTAATAAAAACAACTTTGGGTCAGGGATTTAGCTCAGTAGTGCTGCTGCCTGCTTGTAAGCACAAGGTCCTGAGTTTGATCCCTGGTACTGCAAAAATAAATACGTACATATATACAAATAATTTTTTAAAATAAATTTTGTTTCCGGGTGTGGTGGCTCAAGCCTATAATCCCAGCACTCAGGAGGCACATGCAGGAGGATTGCTAAATTCGAGGGCCACATAGTGAGCTCAGGGCCAGCCTGAACTACAAAGCGAGACCCAGTCTCAAATAACACAACATAACATAACATAACATAACATAACATAACATAACATAACATAAAACATAACATAAATTTTCTTTTTAAAGAGAAAACTCTACCAGTAGTAAAAAGAGTGATGATAACAGAGATTTAATGAACAATTCTCCCCATTACATTAAGGCAAAGGCATAAACAAATTTATTGCACATTTTGGTGGTAGAAATGAAATACAATTAAGTCCATTAATAACCATGGGAGTTTTTATATTCCCAGAGGACCTTGGTTTTCAGAGTTGCTTATTCATTTTCATGCACAGCAAAAATAGTACATAGTGACAATCCACAGAATGCTGTGGATTACTCTCCATATATTCTAATTGTGAGGAGGTAACTTTTAATTCATTAGATTTAGGGAATTGGCACTGCCATATTCTACTGTCTACAAACTGAAAGGACCAAACAAAAATCTACTTGTAAAGACAATACAACTGATGACTAATATAAATCTGAAGACAAATATACGTATCATACTCATAGTTTCACTGATGTTACCCAGATATGAAAGTAATGATTTCTATGGATATTGATGTTCAAACATTTTACATATTGCTTTCATTACAAATCAGTGATTGGGCTTATTAAAACAGCATGGTTCTCGCAGAAACACAGTCAATATAGATCAATGAAACAAAAAAGCAGCAGCAGAAACCCCTGGCACATTACCAGCTAGTTGTTCTTTGACAAAGGGGCCAAAAACATACACTGGAGAAAAAATAGCCTCTTTAGTAGTGTTGGGAAAACTGGATATCCATATACAGAAGATTGAGTATGGACTCATATATCTTACCATGTCAAGTCAAGATGGGTCAAATATCTAAATGTTAAAATAGAAGCAATCTGCTGGAAGATAAAATAGGTACAATTCTTGAAAACAGAGGCATAGGCAAGGACTTTCTAAAACAACCTCAGTGGCACAAGAAATAACACTGAGCATCAACGAATGAGATCATACCAAATTAAAAAGCTGCATGGCAAGAAACAGCCAACAGAGTGAAGAGACAAATTACAGAATGGGAAAAAAAATTTGCTAGCTATTTTATTGGACAGACAACTAACATCAAGAATACAATATATGAGCCGGAGATTTAGCTCAGTGGTTCCGGCACCTGCCTCACAAGCACAAGGTCCTGAGTTCGATCCCCGGTAACCACATACATTGCTGGGCATAGTGACTCATGCCCACCAGCAATCAATACCACATACCACAGTGCCAGGCGTGATGGCTCACGCCTGTAATCCCAGCACTTGGGAGGCAGAGACAGGAGGATTGCTGGGTTCGAGGCTTGCCTGGGCTCCATAGTGAGCTCAGGGCCAGCCTGAACTACAAAGCGAGACCTTGTCTCAAAAACAAAAACAAAACAAAAAAGAGTACAATATGTAAAAAACTCAAAAAAATCAGACCTCCCCATAATAAAAAAACCCAATCAGCAGCTGGGGATTTAGCTCAGTGGTTCAGCAGGGTCTATGCCACAAGCCCTAGGTCCTGAGTTTGATTCTGGTAACCACAATGCTGAGTGTGGTGGCTCAAGCCTATAATCCCAGCACTTGGGAGGCAGAGACAGGAGGACTGCTGAGTTTGAGGCTTGCCTGGGCTACACAGTGAGTTCAGGGCCAGCCTGAACTACAAAGGAGACCCTGTCTAAAAAAAAAAAAAAAAAATCAGGGGAAAAAGTGACCTGCTTGGTGATAATCAAAACCTATTTAACCAACCATATACCCTTTATTTACTATGCCATAGCATTCCAATCCCAATGTAAAAGTTGACTTGTATCTTTAAATGATCTTTTTAATTTTGCTATGTTTTGTTTTGAAGAGCTAAGGATTGAACCCTTTACACAAAGCTACATCCCAGGCACACTCCCTCTCTTTGAAATAGTGTCTCCCTAAGTTGCTAAATTGTCCAAGTTGAGTTTGAATATCCAATTTTCCTGCCTCAACCTCTCAGGAGTACTAGTTGTCTGGCTTCTTAGGATTTTCAATGTTCTAAGATTTTAGAATATTAATTACTGGCCTAGGGCCAAGGATTTCGTTAGAAGAACTGCACCTGCCTGGCAAGCACAAGGTCCTAAGTTCGATCCCAGTGCTTCCAAACAACAACAAGGACCTAGAAAACACACAATATTCTACTCCTCTGAAGCACAACCTAGACTAGCAGGTAACCAAAATTATTACATCCTTACCCCTAAAACATATGAACTCTGGATCTCATATCCTCAGAAATAATAATATAATTTACCTTAGCCTTGTATTAAGAGGTCATTCACATTCTCTGTGTATGAGGGTCTGCTCAAGAATGAGCCCAGGGCCTTATGTGTGCTAAGCAAGTGCTCTATCACTCAACTACAACTTTAGCTCTCATACTTAATAATCCAATTATTTGGTTCTTCAGCCTATGGTTATTAAAGCACCAAAGAAGAAAGAGGGTACATTGATAGCAAAAAAAAGCAAATATACAAATTTGAAGTAGGTACCCTCTACCAGTCTACATTATTCATTATGCCATGATGTCTATAGGAGGATCATGTTCATCATGGTGATCCATCCAGACTCAAAGAAAAGTAATCTATGTTTCAAGAAGGCCTCTGTAATCCAGAGGCTGAGGCAGGAGGATCGGTACAAGTTTGAGGCCAGTCTGTGCTGCATAGTAAGTTTAAGATCAACCTAAACTTTTTTGAGACCCTGTCTCAAAAAAACAAAAATAAAAAAAGAGAAAGAAAGAAAGAAGAAGTAGGTTGGATACAGTGCTGCACCCTGTAATCCCCACACATGGGAAGCTGAGGCAGGAGGATCACTGCAAGTTTAAGACCAGGCTGAAATGCATAGTAAGACCTTATCAGCAAAATAAATAAACTAAATAAATAAGAACAAACCAACAACAAGCTAATATACTTGTAGATTTCCAAACAAAATGAAAAAATAAGGTTTTTCTCCTATCAAAGGAGGAAATTAACATACATGCACAGACCCAAATGTTTTAGCACAGGCTAAAGTTTCTTCTGTAAAAGGAAAATATGGTTCATATATACTAAAAGGAAAACTTAAAAAGACAAAAGAAAAACATCAAGCCCAAATAATTGCTTGTTTTCCTAGGAATTGCTGAGCCTTTCTTGGCAATACATGGAGAGCTATAAACTGGTTTAGCTGCTCTCTTGCTGCCAAACCAGAGCTAAAGAAGTCAACAGGTAGAATAAGGAAGCTATCAAGTCAAGCTGGCTCAAAACAAAGTTGCGGTTTACAGGCAAGTCTGCATCATCTCTTCCGTTCAAATAAGTGGGCAGGATGTTGAAATAGGATCCTGACCCGGGCCCTACTTCAGACTAAAACATTTTGCTTTGGCTTTCTAGTCTAATAAGCATGGAATTTGGCAGGATTTGTGCCTACGGTAAACTCAAAACCATGTGACTGTCCCACTGAGGAAATCAGAATCTCACCAATTCCAGAAAGAAAGCAAGTTTGTTTTGATTCTTTTTTGGAGGACAAGGAGAAGACAGAGGAATTGGCTTGGCAAAAGCAAAGCAACAACAGTAGTTAATATTTATTAAGTAGTTAATATCTATTAACTACCTGCTGTATGCCACATATGCAATTAAATGTATTTAATCTCATTTAATTCTTATAACTGTCAAATGGGAAAAATTTTATCCCCATTTTACAAATGTGTACACTGAAGCATTAGACAGGTTAAATAACTTGCCCAAAGTCACTTAAATACTAGAGTAAGAATTTAAATCCAAATTCATTAGCTTCAAAATCCACATTCCCAGCCTTTATGTTATGCAGCTTCTTGGTACCTGTATTGGTAACCAAGGAGCATTCTGTAATTTTGTCCCCCCACCACCGGTACTAGGGATCACACTCAGGACCTTGCACTTACAAGGCAAGTGTGGTGCCACTGAGCTAAATCCCCAGCCCAGTATTCTGTAATTTCAACCAGCAACATAAAAGACAGTCAATATTATCTTTCAACTATGACAGCCAGACAGGGCTCAGGGGTTCAAGTTTGAATGAATACCTCTGGTGTCAGACAATCATGAGTCATGAGACAAATCCCAGTTCTACCTACCACACTTCTGAACTGTGTAGCCTTACAAATATGCCTTCCCCTCACTGGGACTTGATTTTTCCAGCTGACAAAAGGGATTTCAGTACCTGCCTCTGATTATTACTGCAACACAGAGAAAGGGCTCTCACTTCATCAGATTTACTTCACTCCAAGTGGAACTCAAGCGCTACCTCACCAGAATCCCTTCTTCACCACCCGTTCCCCCATCTCTACCAATTATGATTCTATTTCATGGTGACACTACTCAGTATCTGACCATTTCATATAGATCTGATTGCCACATGGTTCCTTATATGTCTCTCTGAACTGGATCCAATGTACACGCTAAGAAAGAATGGATTTTGTTGATCTGTTTGTTGCCATTTCTCCAACACTAAGATCAGTTCAAGATACCAGAAATACTCAGCAAATACTTAGTGAATGGATGGACTGTAAATAATATTCAATAGAGCTGGGAATTTAGCTCAGTGGCACCACACCTGCCTGGCACTGTAGGAAAATCAGTGTAATCTGGCAAATGTATTTATACATTTATTGAGCATCCATATAGTAACTAAATAAACAAGATTATTTCAGATAATGACAAGTACTTATGAAGAAGTTTTATAAACTCTAGCATGAACTGAGCAGGTGAGTACAGCCTTTCAAGGTGAAGGTCAGCTGAAATCTGAATGATATCCATGATATGGGGATGGGTACCCCCAGTACACAGAACATCAGGTATAGAAGCTCTGAAGTAGGGAACTATGCCAAGGCCCGGCTTGCCCAGAGCCATGTGAGCAACTGGCAGAATGGCAGAAAGTAAGGTCTGAGTCATAAAAGGGGCTAGATCACCAATCATCTCTTAAACCATGTCAAGGGTTGTACTCTTAAGTGTGACAGAATGCTATTTGATAGTCTCTCTTTCTCTTGTGGTACTAGGGATTGAACTCAGGAATCCTGTACCACTGACCTACTGCCTTTACAATTTTTTTAAATTTTGAGACAAGGTCTCACTAAGTTGTCCAGGTAAGACCTTAACTTATATGACCTTCCTGCTGCACTGATAATGTCTCTTATCTAATTAACGTAAAGTTCACATTTAGTTGATAGCTAGCAACTGTACTAGACAACAACACATCTTTTTTTAAAAAGCAGCTCATGGTCTTAAGATATACTTGAATGTCCAATGGAACCTTTTAAGAAATTCTTTTCTCAGAGCTATATAAGCTAAGCAATAATGTATCACCTTTTATCTATCTGTACAGACCTAATGTCAATGTCATTCTCTGATTTTCTAGTCAACTTTACAGCAAATACCCTATGAGTGTCTATAGGAAGGATACACTGCTGCACACCTAACAGTTTTCTACAACCTTCATACTGTGCTGTCTACTCTTGGGTCCAGATTTAGGAAGAAAGGATTCTGTCAGTGCTTACCAATCTGGAACCCAACCACAGACCTCTTCTAAACAAAGTCTAAACTGCCTTTTCTCAACACCCCTCTATACCAGTCCAAACCCTAAAATGGGAAAGACTGACACTTGCAAATCATCCCCACAGCTACCCTACCTTCCCAGTGTCAATACACAGATGTAGCCTGGCAGAGGATCCAGTAGGCCTGCCTGAGATTACATCAACACCTCCACGTCCAGACCAAAGCAGGACAGGCACCTAAGGTGAGGGAGTGACAAGACAAAGCTCAAATATTCTCACTTGCCCCTCAGCCTCCTGCAAACACTGACAATAACAGCAGTTTCTGACTTGGCTAAGAAATTGAAAACTGGTTTATGAAGAAATCACATAACTACCAATGTGTCCCAAAGATCTGTAAATCAATACATGTAAAGTCATTCTCTTTCTGACTTAAGGAATCTGAGCTTCCACAGGGACCATGGATAATATTACACTGATAGGAAGATATTCTATTACAACACTCACAACGTGAAATTCAAATCTCCTAGGGCATAAACATGCTTTTAAGACTTTTAATGCTACAGAAATAATAGACATTTCACCAGTTCTCTCTTATTTGATCAATTACATTTTCTTTATGTCTATCATGTAAAAGGTACTTGTTCCTCTGGCTCTATAGGTCCTATTCTATATTCGTTTTAATCTAGATCTTAGGACAGATGGTAGATACAGTGTTCCCAATCAATGATTGAAAAAACTGAGGCACAGGAGAGTTTCTCCTATTGTACAGTAAGAACAGAAAATAATATCTCCCAGCTTACTGCTTAAAGGGGCAACTGCCTTTAGGATCTTTCGTGCAAGTAACACTTCTGCTATAGTCCAGTCAGAGCAACTCAGCTGAGGCCAACTCTTTTAGCTCTTAACACTTTCACTAAAGATTAATGTCAGTACCCCACCCCTTCTGAGACAGGGTCTCAGGCTGGCTTCAAACACATGACAACCCTCCTGCCTCTGCCTCCTGAGTGCTGGAATTACAGGGATGTGCCAGTACCAGTCACACCCAGCCTAGTACCCCCTTTAAACAAAAAAAAAAAAGGAAAAAGTGGTCAAAGGAGAAATGTGACTGACAACTGCTGCACTCTTTCCCTTAGTACAAATGCAGACAAGAATATGCAAATGTGCCTGGTACTAAAAGACAAATAGTAATGATACAGTAGAACATATGTAGCTTTCAAATAATCACGTTTATGACAGTGAGGAAATTTTTTGCATACTTGTAAGAGTTAATATTTGTCCATCTTTCCTACAGCAACTCAAAGAGAAAAAAAAAAAATTAGGGGAAAATCTCATCATAGAAAGACTGGCAAGAGGGCCAGAGATTTAGCTCAGTGGTTCCAGAGATTTAGCTCAGTGGTTCCAGCGCCTACCTCCCAAACTCAAATCCCTGGTTCAATCCCTGGTAACCATATACAATAATACCAGGCGTGGTGACTCACACCCACCAGCAATCAGTACTACATAACACAATGCTGGGTGTGGTACCTCACACCTATAATCCCAGCACTCAGGAAGCAGAAGCAGGAGGATTGCTGAGTTCAAGGCTCCCCTGGGCTACATAGGGAGCTCAGGGCCAGCCTGAACTACAAAGCGAGACCTGTCTCAAAAAAAAAAAAAAAAATGGCAAGAAAAACAATCAATAATGATACTCTAAAACCATTCCTATAACATCAAACAACATGCTCTCGGTCCCCACAGCTGCACACCACTATTGGTACCACACCAGATCACAACAGAGGAGGACAACCCAATATGGAGGGAAACAGTGTAACGCCTAAAGCTATGAATTTTCAAAAAGGAGTAACAGCAGATCTGTATAAAGTCTAAAAAGGCAGCTGTATCTTACAATGATTACCTACAATGAATGACAGTACTGATGAGACTAAGGACCTCCTTTTATACTTTTCACCTCTCTATGATGCTTGAATTTCTAACCACAGACATATGATAATTTCTTGTTTAAAAAATGCTGGGCACAGGGCTGGGAATTTAGCTCAGTGGTTCTAGCATCTGCCTTGCAAACACAAGGTCCCAAATTTGATCCCTGGTACCACATACCACAATGCCAGGTGTGGTGGCTCACACCTATAATGCCAGCACTCAGAAGGATTGCTGTGAGTTCGAGAGAAGGCTGGCCTACATAGTGAGCTTGGGGCCAGCCTGAACTACAAAGCGATTCTTAATATTTACTTAATAGCTAATAAAGGAAATGGTATTTTTATCAAAAGCAAATTATATTTCCAAAGGTATCAAGAAGGGAAACATGACTTTCCTAATGTTCAACTGCTCAACCCTCACTTCTCTGCACTAAAGACTGACTCCCACAATGTTCTTACATGCACCCAACTTCAGATTTACCAACAGGCTTACATTACCTAAGTGCTACAGCTTTTATATCTGCCTCACTCAAGTTACACGAGACAAAAAAATACATCTTACATGCTATACAGAGCTGTATGTTGCCAATATATTCAAAACAACATGAACAAGTATACCCAGGAGACCTCAACTTCACCAGGTGACTCAATACTTGGAAGGGCCAATAGCAAGTCATTTTCTCCCCACAGGGTGTTGTTTTCCCTCCTGAAGATAGACCAGCATGCTCCAAGGAGCACAAGTGTTTCACAAGGAACAGGGTGAAGGCTGGAAAACAAAGTCGGAGAACGGCCAAGTACTAATCAGTAAACATGACACAACTTCATGTACCCTGCACAGAAACCAAGCTGGCTTATGCCTCTCACCCCAAGGTAGCATAATAATTACCCATTTCATCAGGATGCCTATGGCTTCTTCAGTTAATCATTTATTACACAGGCTTTTTGATGACCAAGACATTTCGGGTCATACCCCAAATCAACAGCAATCAGTGATTTTATTTTGTTCCTCTCTGTGTCAGTTTCCTGCCAGTCAGCTCATGCCTTTTCTTTTCTTTTTTTTTTTTTTTTTTTTTTTGAGACAGGGTCTCACTTTGTAGTTCAGGCTGGCCCTGAGCTCACTATGGTGCCCAGGCAAGCCACCGCGATCTCAGCAATCCTCCTGTCTCTGCCTCCCAAGTGCTGGGATTACAGGCGTGAGCCACCACGCCCGGCATTGTGGTATGCGGTGTTGATTGTTGGTGGGTGTGTCTCCATGCCCAGCATTATATGTGGTTCCCGGGGATCGAACTCAGGACCTTGCGCTTACGAGGCAGGCGCTGGAACCACTGAACTAACCCTCCAGCCCCAGCTCATGCCTTTTCAATCCAAGTTAGAGAAGGAAGGCAGCTATCCAAATGTCACTAAACACAGTGATGGATGTTAAGAAAGAATGGGCAAGCATGTTAACAATGACTCCATGCAGGAAGGGACACAGAGGTTTTATGCCTGGAAAAAGTGGACCAGTCTAACAGTGACAGATAAGCCTATAAAGAAGGAAAAAAAGAGGCCCGTGTAGGACCAGAAGGAGCAGCATCGCACAGAAGCTCCCCCTTAAGTTTGGTGCTGTGCTAGGGCACTGGCCAAAGCAAACTAGACTAATGTAGCTCCTAATTTGCCTAAAGGAAAAAGTGAAAAAAGAAAGTGTAAATTTCTGCAATGAATACAGAATACAAAACAACATGAATAGTGGAGGAGCAAATGGAAAACAGTCCAATATTATTTAGTGAAGCTCCAGGTCTACACCACACAAACAGCAATTCTTCCCTTACAAATAAATATAATCTAAAGAAAGCTGCACAAGAACACTAGAAGTCCTACAAAAAAAAATACTTAAGCATTACAGCTTGTGTTAACAAACAGACCTAAATGTTGACCAAGGGGAGAATTACAATACATTCATTCATACAATATAATACTATTCATTACGTGAAACTGTTTAAGAGTACAGATATAATACAACATTGATGATTCTCAAAAGCTTGAGTTAAAAAAACTAAAATAACTCACTGTACACACAGTAGAGAGCATTTCTACAAATTTCAATAGCATTCATAACTAAAGGAATATATTGTTTAGAGACACAAATACGTAGCAAAACTAAAATAAAAAATAGACAAAAGGATAAACACAATTCAAGAAAGTGTTTACTTTTATAGGGGGAAGAGGGGATATGGGATAGGGAAGGGCACCCTGAAGGCTTCCACATAAGAGATAACAAACGTTCTGTTTGTTAAGCTGAGTGGCAATAAAAACGTTTTGTCATATTTCATATCCTATATGTGTATGATACTATTATTCAAAATAAGTAAAAAAAAAAAGAGTTGAGGGTGGTAACTTACAATGCCCCCTAACTCTGGCTTACATATCCATCTGCTCACCACTAGGCTATCTGAATTAAAGAGAGTCCAAGACTTTAAGGCAGCAGAATCAACTCGGTTTAAAGGTGGCAAAAAGAACATCTCTAGGCACTTCTCTGGGCTTACTGGGTGGAACCAGCTCCACAGGCTGTCTATTCACAGGATAGGCGGTAAGACACTACACACTGCCTCCAAGGTGCTGCAGAAAGCCTTGCCAGTACAGAAACAAAATATCCCCAGACCCAGACATATTTTGCTGATAGAAGGAAAGTCCCCAGATGGTTCCAGCAGAGGAATGGATTGAATTTAAGAACAAGGCAGTCATTTTATGAAGCCCTGCAGGGCTGACAGACTATGATCAGTTCCTAAGGGAAAGGAGAAAGTGAAAAATATACTCGAGGACACACTCAATAGGACCTCAAAACTAACAGTCCTGGCAAAACATATGTGATTTAAAACACACAAAAACGTATGTATCGAAGGCTTACTAAAAGCCCCAAAGATTACTTTACATAGGCTTTACCTAGAAGTAATAACCGAGTTTGTTATATGCTGAGCACATTGGGAAATAATATCAAAAGCCATCTACCACATCTGTGTAACATATGTACAGCCCACGGGCGCTGGCAAAGCAGGAAAAAGTGACTTATTAGGGAAAACTGATCGTCAGAAAGGCCGGATTCGGTTAGACCTGGCAAGGCAAGGCCCTAGGCAGGGTCCAGAAGCCCCCAGCTCCAGCTAAGGGAAGAGGTGGCCCCGACCCAGACAGTAGGTGGGACTGCCGGGAGAGGTTGGTCCCCGCAGAAGCAACCCTAAGATGCCCGGCTGAAGCAGGCCTGGCCACAGGACAGCTCGGGGAGTCGGGGGTGGGGGCCGCCTGCCTGGGCAACGGGACCCGGAGAGAGGGGAGGGAGCGGGGTGCTTGTCACGGATCCAATCCAGCGGCCCTCCCTGCGCCAACCTCCCCTCGCCCGTCCCTCACCTGGGGACGCAGCTGGACGAGCTCCGGTCCACCTCCCAGGTGGCGTACAGGTTCATCTGCACTGGGGCAGGGGTGCGGCCTGGCCCCGGGCCGCCTGGAGGAGCGGAGCCCGAGGCCACCGCGACGGCCATGGAGGTGGAGGTGGACGAGGACGAAGAGGAAGCAACCGCCGCCGCGGTGGACGAGGACGACGAGGTGGCCTGGGCCAGCTTGGGGGGCGTCGGCTGCTGAGGGGTCGGCTGCTGAGACGGAGGCGGCTGCTGCGGGGACTGGGCGGCCCCAGATCCCCGCTGGCCGCTGCTGACCCCGGCGCCTGCGGGACCACCGCCCGCCCCTCCGCGTTCCGCCATGGCCCAGCCAGGGGCAGGGGGGAGGGCAGCGCCGAGCTCACTCGGACCGGAGAGACGCGGCACGGCTCCCCGGCTTTCCCTGCGGCTGCGGCGGCAGCAGAGACGGGGACCCGGAGCGTCTCCTCAGCCCGCCAGGCTGAGCGCGAGGCGCCAGCGAGTGTGCACGCACGCGCGGGGCCTCCGGCGCGCGGTCCTCGCGCTCGCCAGCCAGCCGCCGCCTGTTGCGGCCCGCGCGGCCGAGACACTGGGTGGGCGTGCCCGGGAGGGTGGGGCGCGCTGCGGCCCCGCCTAGCGCCCGGGGGCGGGGTCCGGCTTGCACTCAGCAGGGCGGGTCGTGGGCACGCAGCCGCGGGGAGGGTCTACAGCTGCCGCGTGCCCTCCTGTCCTTTCCTCCCACCAGTTCGCTGCGCTAGCTAGCCGTAGGCGGCCTACCTGCCCCCACCCTCGCTTCCCTCTCCCCTCACCCCCCCCCCTTGGCGGCCACAGTCCCGCCGGCGGAAACCCCGCTTTTCCGGGGCGCGGCCCCGGCTAAAAGGGGGCCTGCCGCGGGACCGCACGTCGTGCGTGAAGTCTGCGGAGTGGGGCCCGAGCCGAGAGGCTGCTGGTCCACGCGACAAGGAAACCCCTGGTTCAGCACCCCCGACTAGGCTTTGCGCCGGCTCGACTTTTTCACCGACTAGTAGTGGGGCCAGTCGGTAGGAACTCAACTGTCTGGTGAGCTGAAGTCCCAGGAAACCATGATGTTAATGGCCTGAGGACAAACAGGGGCTCCAGGACCTAAAAACTAAAAAGGACCTCCCAGGGGTAATTAAGCTAAACCCTAGCCAGGTCCTGAGGGTTCAGTGTTTTCTGAATCTCTAGAATCCTGTCCTTTCCAGGCCTAGATTAGCTGCCACATCCTGTTGGACCTTCCAGTCCCCCTTCCAGAAACTCCAGCACTCTGACACCTCCCTTAGTGCACTAATGGACACTAGTAGTGTGACAGGGTGCCTTCTGACCCAGCACTCGGCAAATGTCTATAGGATCCAATGGGCCAAACCAGTCTAGCTTTTCAGGACCAGGGGAACCCAGAGAAAGCATGTACCCCACCCTATATGCATTCCACATCTTAACGCTAGTGTTGCTTGAACCAGGGACTCATAGGAACCCTAGACGATTAAGATTTTGAGCTGTGGGCTGGAGATTTAGCTCAGTGGTTCCGGTGCCTGCCTCGCAAGCACAAGGTCCTGAGTTCAATCTCCGGTAACCACATACAATGCTGGGCATGGAAACTCATGCCCACCAACAATACCACATACCACAGTGCCGGGCGTGGTGGCTCATGCCTGTAATCCCAGCACTCGGGAGGCAGAGACAGGAGGATTGCTGAGTTCGAGGCTTGCCTGGGCAACATAGCTCAGAGCCAGCCTGAACTACAAAGCGAAACCCTGTCTCAAAAAAAAAAAAAAAAACGCCGGGCATGGTGGCTCACGCCTATAATCCCAGCACTCGGGAGGCAGAGACAGGAGGATTGCTGAGTTCAAGGCTTGCCTGGGCTACAGAGTGAGCTCAGGGCCAGCCTGAACTACAAAGCGAGACCCTCAAAAAAGATTTTGAGCTGTGTTCTCTCACAGTTAAGAACTCAGACTTCCTGCTACAAGGTCAACTAGGAAGGCTTGACCTGGCCTACTTCCTCACCCCACTGTTGCTTCCCCGGCCCAGCCAGGGCACTAAGCTGGCTATTTTTACCCCCCCCCCCCAAGGACAAAGCAGTAAGGTTAAATCAGACCTGAGGTACTTTCCCAGAGCCTTCGTACATAGAGGGGAAGTGGGATGGGTAAATCACCCACAATTTCAGCTTTAGCCTTCAGTCTCAACTGTAACATCTGATCCAAGTACCTGTCCAGGTCACTGGAGCAGCCTAGTGGTTGTAAGAAGATGCTATTCTAAGCATTCTAAGATTGCAGAAAGGGCTAAAAAAGAGATGAGGGAGGATCCGGAGTGTTACATATTCATCTCTTTCCTTGGGAAGCAGCTTTATTTACAAAACAAGTCTAAAATAAGAACTTGAAATGACAACCCCTTGGAAATCGCAGGAGAGCTCACTGGTGAACCCAGGTATGAAGCCCAGGTATCCAGATAGGGCTTAAAAAGAAGGCCAGCTGTATGAGGGGCACCTAAAACTTGAACTCCTTGTATTTCTTGCTGCCCCCACGGCTGTCCTGGGGCTGGGCTTTCCGTTTCTTTTGCTGTAGGAGAGAAAAAAACAAGTTATAACGGGTTAAACAACCCTAATCCCCAAAACAAGGGGAGCAGCCTGACACAGACATAAAAATCATGGAAAACCACTGAGTCTAGATTCTGTTCCCATCTTCCTCCCAGACTTGGGTAAGCTCTTTCTTGGTGCCTCAGTTTAAGGAAACCACCAAGGGGTAGCCATTGACTGCGCATTTATTCTCACCACTAGAGGGCATAACTGCACCGGAAAAGGCAGCCCCTGCTCCCAGCCCATTCCCAGGCCCAGGGAGTTCCCACCTTCTGTTTGGCAGCATGCTCAGCTACCATGTCGCTGAAGTCTTCCTTCTCCACCTGTGCCTGCTGCTCCCGCACATGCTCCTCATACTTCTGGGTCATGGCCATTGGATCCAGCTCCAACTCCTCAGGAGCCAGGGCCACTTCTACACCTTGCAGCTCTGGGGCTGGGCCCTTCCGGCTCATAACCTGGAATAGAGATCAGGGTCTTGTCACTTCTGAAAGAGTCTCAAGCCTTAGTTCCATCTCATCTTTGAGTTCACCAAAGTCAGCTCCTCCAAGTACTCACCGTGGACATGTCATAAATGTGGGTCGATCCCATCATGGCTCCCCCAACAGTGGCTGTTCTCTTCTCCGGCAACACAGTGAACAGCTGAGGTGTCTCACTTCTGCAAAGGACAATGTGGTCAAGCCCAAAAGAGAAAAAAGGGCCCCAAAGGAGAAAGCAAAAAGAAACACAGGCGATACCTCCACCCAGATTCCTTGGGGAATTCTGGGATACCTGGGATTATAGCTTCTTCCTCCTCACAAAAAAACCTCCCCCAAAAGAAATGACTACACGGCTGGGAGTGGTGGCTCACGCCTGTAATCCCAGCACTCGGGAGGCAGAGGCAGGAGGATTGCTGAGTTCGAGGCTTGCCTGGGCTACATAATGAGCTCAGGGCCAGCCTGAACTATAAAGCAAGACCCTTTCTCAAAAAAAAAAAAAAAAAAAAGAAATGACTACATTGAAATGTTACCATAATTGCTTCTGTTTGGTTTCTGGTTTTGTTTGTTGAGATAAAGTCTCACTATGTAGTTCAGAATAGACTTAAACTTACTATGTAGCCCAGGCTAATCTCAGCAGCAATCTTCCTGCATCAGCTCCCCCTTTCCAGGCATTAAAGTTATTATAATTACATTCTCTCCCCCCTCTATATATTCAAAAAGATAAAGCACAAAATATATTTTTAAAAGATCCAAATCAAACTTTTAGAGATGAAAACTACTTTGGATAGATTAATGTCAAAACAGAAATTGCTGAATGAAGTAATAGGAAACATGAAAAACAGCAATAAAATTTTCTGAAATGAAAGAATTAAGAGAAATTTCTTTTTTTTTTTTTTTGATTTTTGAGACAGGGTCTCGCTTTGTAGTTCAGGCTGGCCCTGAGCTCACTATGGTGCCCAGGCAAGCCGCTGCGAACTCTGCAATCCTCCTGTCTCTGCCTCCCGAGTGCTGGGATTACAGGCATGAGCCACCACCTCCGGCACTGTGGTATGCAGTGTTGATTGTTGGTGGGCGTGTCTCCACACCCAGCATTATATGTGGTTACCGGGGATCGAACTCAGGTCCTTGCGCTTGCGAGGCCGGCGCCGGAACCACTGACCTAACTCTCCGGCCCAAGAGAAATTTCTTAAAAAAATGAACAGAACCAAAAAAGAAAACAGAACGCAGGCATGGTGGCATACACATGTAATCCCAACACATGGGAGACTGAGGCAAGAAGAATGCTGTGAGTTCAGGGCCACCCTGGACTACATAATGAGTTCAAGACCAGCCTGAACTACAATAACAAGACCCTGTCTCAAAGAACCAAATAAAAACAAAAACAAAAACCACAGATCAATGAAAATTATCTTCAAACAGAAAATCTCAAAAGCAGCTAGAGAAAAATGACGTTACATAAAAGAACAAAAGTAAGCACAACAGGTGTCTCATGAGAACTTCAAGAGACTCAATAGATGTTCAAGTGGAGTTCCTAAAAGAGAAAAGAAGCAAGGTATACGGCACACACCTATAACCCCAGCACTCTTGAGAGGCTGGGGCAGGATTATAAATTTAAACCCAGCCTTAGCAAAACTACCTCAAAATAAAAAATAGAGAAAGGGTTGAAGATGTAACTGAATGTGAAGGCCCTGGGTTCAATCCTCAGTAAATAAAGAAAGGAAAGGAAGAAGGAAATAGAAAAAAGGGGAAAGGAGAAAGGGGACCCAGCCAGAGATTTAGCTCAGTGGTTCCAATGCCAGGGTCATGAGTTTAATCCCCAGTCTGTCCCCCAAAAAAGAAGTAATAGCCATCTTTTTTCTAAAATAAAAACTACAGGCAGGGAGTTGTAGGGAGGGCAGGGGAATAGGAAAAAAAATGAGGATTAAGACATATCACATACTGGTACAAATCCTCAAATGTTGATTATGATCATAATGTACATATAAAATGTACCAATAAAATCAATTTTAAAAATAAATAAATGGTAGGGCCAGAGATTTAGCTCAGTGGTTCTGGCACCTGCCTCGCAAGCACAAAGTCCTGAGTTTGATCCTGGTAACCACATACAATGCTGGGCGTGGTGTTTCACGCCCACCAGCCATTAATACCACATACCACAGTGCTGGGCGTGGTGGCTCATGCCTGTAATCCCAGCACTCGGGAGGCAGAGACAGGAGGATTGCTGAGTTCGAGGCTTGCCTGGGCTATACAGTGAGCTCAGAGCCAGCCTGAACTACAAAGCGAGACACTGTTGAGACCCTGTCTCAAAAAACAAACAAACAAACAAATGGTATAAAATTTGAAAAAATTAAACACTATAAACCAATAGTTCCCAGAGACCCTACAAATCCCAAGCAAAGAAATGAAGAAAACCACACTAAAGAACATCATGCTCAAATTCTTCATATCCAGAGATAAACAGAAAATCTCAAAAGTAGCCAGAGAAAAATGACACATTATATACAAAGGAACGAAGGAAGGAAGACAGCAGGTTTCTTGTAAGAAATAATGAAAGGAGATATTGAAGTGATTTTAGAAGTACTAAAGGGAAAAACACCCTGTCAACCTAAAATCCAATATGCAAAAAAACTCTTGTTTCAAAACAAGTCAAATAATAGAACAAATTCATAACTAGCAGACCCACAAAAAAAATGTTAAAAGAAGCCCATCAGCCGGGTATGGTGGCTCATGCCTCTAATCCCAGCACTCGGGAGGCAGAGGCAGGAGGATTGCTGAGTTCAAGGCTTGCCTGGGCTACATAGTGAGCTAAGGACCAGCCTAAACTACAAAGCAAGACCCTGTCTCAAAAAAAAAAAAAAAAAAAAAAAAAGAAGCCCATCAGGCAGAAGGAAAATTATGCCACAAAAAAACTGGATAGACACAAAGAAATGAAAAAAGACTAAAACTGAACTGGTAACTACATGGGTTCATACATGATTAAGTATCTCCAAAAAGTAACTGACTAACTAATAACTACATTAGTGTAGGAATTATACCAAGTAAAAGTAAAATGACCATGGAAGTGGAAATGACAACAGGATAGTACCAAGGCCCTCTTAGTATCTGAAGTGCTACATCACATGAAGGTAAAGGAGAATACTATAAACCTTAAAGCAATCTCGAAAACAACAAAGGCAATTATTAAGCCAACAAACAAGGTAAAACAATCACATGAAAAATGCTCAATTAATTCAAAAGACAGGAAAAAGTGAATAAAGAACAGAATGGACTAAGAAGTCCTCCTTGCATCACATGCCTGGTTCCCTTACCCATCCATTGCCTCCTCAATCTTCTTCTTCCTCAACTCAATGAGTTCAGGGGTCTCCATTCCAGCTGGCACTGACGAGAAACCTCCAGGAGTGATGAGGCCACTGCGAAGAAAAGAGTCATTTCTGGAGTAGAAAGAAGGACCCAAGCAAAGGCCACTTCAGAGATCAGACTCCATTTCCCACCTGTCTGCTGGTGTAATAAAGCCTGTCTCATCTGGTTTGTCTTCCTCACTTTCTTCCTCTTCCTCCTCTTCTGAGGATTCTTCATCAGATGGCTCTAGTTCCCCCCAAGGGGTCCGATCTATCTCTTCTTCTTCAGTCTTGGTCTGAAAGAGATCACTCATTCCTTCAAGAAATGTTTACTCAGTACCCAGAATTTGCGAACTCACTTTAAGCCCAAGAGATGACAGACAGTAATCCAAACACATGCCCTTTTTCAGGCTGAAACTTCAAAATCCCAGATCCCTGACAATAAAAGTACAGCACAATTATCTAACCTTACTTCATTAAGTAAAATCCAGTTCTCCAGATCATGATCCATACCTGAAATTCAGCAGCATTGGTTCCAAACACATCCCCGTAAAGTGGTTTTCCAGTCTCATCTACTGGGGGTTTGCCCCAGCCACCAGCATGGTAGCCAAAGGAACAGCTCTGCAGGAAAGGGAGCGCTAGTGAGTTCTACTTCTAAATTCCAGAGGAACATTGAAGTGCTCCAGAAAAGCTATGCTCCAAAATGAAGAACTCACCTGAGAACTCTGTAAATTACTATTACAGAGTAGAATTAAATATTGGAAAACTAGCACAGTAACCACCAAAACAATAGAGGCAGCAGGATGGGGGAGAGTAGAAAGTATGCTAATCATCTCACCCTTCATGATGGAGTCTGTGCTGCCTGAAACTAAAACAAGGACCTTAAATATCAGGACTTCAGGGCTGGGGATTTAACTCAGTGGTTCCAGCATTTGCCTGGCAAGTGTAAGGTCCAACATTCAATCCCCAATTCAATCCCCGGTACCATATATCACGATGCCAGGCATGATGGCTCACATCTGTAATCCCAGCACTTGGGAGGCAGAGGCAGGAGGATTGCCAAGAGTTAGAAGCCAGCCTGGGCTACCCAGTGAGTTCAGGACCAATCTGAACTACAAAGTAAGACACTGTCTCAAAAAAAAAATAATCACTGGGGCCGGAGGGTTAGCTCAGTGGTTCTGGCACCTGCCTTGCAAGCGTAAGGACCTGAGTTCGATCCCCGGTTACCACATATAATGCTGGGCGTGGTGGCTCATGCCTGTAATCCCAGCACTCGGGAGGCAGAGTTGGGAGGATTGCTGAGTTCGCGGCGGCTTGCCTGGGCACCATAGTGAGCTCAGGGCCAGCCTGAACTACAAAGCAAGACCCTGTCTCCAAAA
>PVIC010031875.1:5811-21147 GCA_004025085.1 Thryonomys swinderianus | reverse complement strand
CAAAAAAAAAAAAAAAGGGCCAGAGGTTTAGCTCAGTGGTACCAGCACCTGCCTAGCAAGTACAAGGTCCCTGGTTCGATCCCCGGTAACTACATAAAACAATATCACAACCACCAATCAGTACCACATACCACAATGCCAGGCGTGGTGGCTCACACCTGTCATCCCAGCACTCAGGAAGCAGAGGCAGGAGGACTGCTTAGTTTGAGGCTTGCCTGGGCTACATACTGAGCTAAGGGCCAGTCTGAACTACAAAGCAGGACCCTGTCTCAAAAAAAAAAAAGGCTGGGGATTTAGCTCAGTGGTTCTGGCACCTGCCTTTAAGTGCAAGGTCCTGAGTATGATGATCCCCAGTAACCACATCCCACGATGCCAGGCATGGTGACTAAAGCCCACCAGCAATCAGCATCACATATCACAATGCTCAGAGTGGTGGCTCACACCTGTCATCCCAGCACTCAGGAAGATTGCTGAGTATCAATAGCCATTTTTCACTAAAATTTTCACGATTCTCCTAATTTAATAACTTTACATATGAAGCTATAATTCCAGATTTAAATGAATACCACTCCTCTCAGACAGCGGGATGGAGATGCACACAGCACACGTCACCTATCCTCCACGTGAACCGAGCACACCAGGCCTTCAGTCCAGTGGGCACAATGACAGAGCCAGCAATAACGAGAGGCCTGCACTGAGACCCGGCCCCGCACCTTCACCTCTCCCTCCTCTGATGGGTTGTCGGAGTGTCGAGGGGACGAAAACTCAACTCCATGCTCATCTTTTACCCTCGGTGCTTTATTTTCCTTCTTTACTCGAGGCTTCCGCTTTTTTAATTTGGCCTGGAAAGAAAAAGAAATGAGGATAAAATACAAATAAAGTCTTTTTTCAAAAGCATAGCATTTTGACACTCTCAAAAAATTAAAAATTAAAAGCACAACCAAATTTATGTGGAAGAAAAGAAAACCAACCCTGTAGGTTCTCTCTGTATCCTAAACCACATAAAGACCTCTCTGTACTCACTGAGATTACTGATTCTGGTTTTGGGCATGAATAAAGCTGAAATTCATCCCCAAACCTAAAATCCATCTTATGCTAAAGCTAAAATACAAAAAAGGGGGAGGAAAATATATACAAAGGTACAATTAAAAATAACATTAAAGATGACAAACTGAAAATCCTGGAAATAAGCTACATCTTTTTTTTTTTTTGAGACAGGGTCTTGCTTTTGTAGTTCAGGCTGGCTCTCAGCTCACTATGTAGCCCAGGTAAGCTTCGAACTCAGCAATCCTCCTGCCTCTGCCTCCCGAGTGCTGGGATTACCAGCGTGAGCCACCACGCCTGGCACTGTAGTATGTGGTATTGATGGCTGGTGGGCGTGAGTCACCATGCCCAGCATTTTATGTGGTTACCGGGATCGAACTCAGAGCCTTGCGCTTGTGAGTCAGGCGCTGGAACCATTGAGCTAAATCTCCTGCCCTGAAGCTACATCTTAAAATAAGGAAAAGGTTAAAATATTATTTATTAAATCAAATATAATAATCTAAAGTACAAACATGATACATCTTTCTAGACCTAACATGTAACATATTCAACACATTCTCTAAGAATGATACCAAATGCTTTTGATATTACTATTTAATAAACACCAAGGAACGGGACTGTGGTGACCTTTTTAATAACATTTCTTTGACTTATGATACAAGCAACAAATACAGATGAGGAAGCCTGAGAGCACTTGAGGCACACGCACGCATAAAGGCTGCTCGCACAGAACACAACTTGCAGTATCTCCTACCTGTGACACCCACCTTTCTGGGCCTGCACTGAAACAGTGAGTTAGAGAAAGGAAAGGGTTTGATAAAGCTCAGGGGAGCTTATTAGCAACTTGGTTGGCATTTGCCAGTGAGTCAGTAAGGTCATCATAATTAAGCCCAGCTTGTGAAATAAACTGTGGCTTTCAACTGTTCACTTTACTCCTGGCCTCTCCCAACACAAGCCGCCCGTTCAAATACAACAAACAGGAAAACCCTTTGGTATTTAACACAGTCACTGAAATCCTGTCCCAAAACTGAGGGAGCCCGGAACAGTATCAGTACCTCTGGAGCAGGGGCACTGGTGATGGATGAGGACTGTGATCAGGAAATACATGAAGAAAGCTGCCGAAGTGCTGAGGCTAATTATTAAGTGAGTATTTCCACTCATCTGCAGGGAGCCTGCAGAGCAGTATCAACCATGAGCAGGCAGCACAGTGCGCAGTACACAGAGGGCGCCTCTCCTGCTTGCCCTGCAGGGGTGGAGCCGCAGCCCAAGGGACGGCCCGCCGCAGGCGCTCACCTCCTCCCCGCCGGCCACGGCCCCCTTCTTCTCCAGGCCCTTCCGCAGCAGTTTCAGCAAGTAGTCTGCTCGGTTCTGCAGCTGCTTCCCTTGAGGCTTTTTATCTGTCTCCATGGGAAGAATCTTCGACAGGAAAAGGAGAGAAGCACCCGCCACCACCCACATCCCGGTTAGTGGATCAGGAAAAACACAACACAGAGCTCAGCACAGTCCTTTCCCTCCCCGGCCACCCGAAACACAAATCAAGCCTCAGATCCTATTCTCATGTCCATGGCTCCCAGTCACTGAAAATCCCTCATGAGCCGTTCTCGTTTTACAAAATGGGATGGAGAAATCCAGCTCTCCCACTGGCTCCTACCTGTGCTGTTAACAGGGTAGAACAACTCAGGTAGGAGGGGCTTGTGGCTTCATCTGCTAGAGCATCCCAGCCGGCGTGGATTTCCTCCTTCCAGGAGCAGGGAATCCCTGGAGCTAGGTTAAAGCTTCGTTTTAGATTGAAAATGCTTCTTAGAGCATTGCCGGAGCACTGAGCTATGCCAGGACATGATGCATTCCCTGCGACCACCGTGGGGCTGCTCAGGCCAGACTGGGTTTGGTCTCGGTGCTTATGGCGGTGCTGTCACCTCCTACAACCCAGATGGGACGAGCACACTTTGGCGTGCCAGGGAAAGCCCCGCTAGGAGCACAGCACGGAGTGAATCCAACTAAATTTGAGTCCGTCAGCTTTCCTTGCTTACAGCTCTAACCAGATAGGGTGGGAGGCTCGATTGTGTGGGAGAAGCACAGTTTAATTCCACTACAAAAATACCAAGGTGATGTTCATTCTTTAGTGTGTAGAACTGAAATATGATTGTTTCAAATACGTTTTTAAACAAATGGCCAAAAACGAAGGCCCAAGAATGCTACTGTTATTAATAAATTTACCCTGGTATTTGTTGTAATGAGAGCTGACCTAAAATAAGTACGAGAATTTTAAGATTTCTCCTAAAATTACCCCAAAATTTCACCTGGTTGCTGTCTTTCCCTTCACTATCCAAGAAAGAGTCTACTCAAGATAGTAACATTTCCAAGGATACAGATATCCCAGGAACTTACTATTGTATTAATATCCAGTGTGTTCCCTCCTTCTCAGAAAGAGTTAAAAATAAGTAACCAAGGTAAAGATAGTAAACAGCACATCTTCTGGGAACAGTGAGCAGGGCTACTTACTTTGTCAGTCAGTTTCAGCTCTGGGTCTGTCTTAATTAGCTCCCAGTTTCCATAGCCATGTTCATAAATGCCCAGCAGCAGGCGAGAATCATCCTCCACTCCCCACTCTACATCAAAGTGCGCGGCTTTGACCCGACAGGTCAGGCAGTATCTACAGATGGTTCAGAACACAACGGCATTAAAGGGGGCCGCTCTGATGTTATAGGAAGAGACAGCAACGACACGCATTGTAACTGTCAATGTGTATCGCCCCTGCATGTACACAACACACTCACTTTTTTTTTTCTTCGGGGTCCACAGGGATAGATTTATGCAACATTTCAAACTCTTCTTCGTGCTGGATAATAGATTTCACATTAACCTGAACTCCAGATATCTTGATTGTTGGGCCTCTCCTTTTTCCAGGACCTTTCCCTAAGAATAAAATTTTTATACTACTTAGATGAAAATTTGCTCAAGTTTCCCAGAAAATATGTTATCACTAACCCCTGAACTGTTAAGTTTAAAATTTATAAGCTGTGAGACAAAAAAATTTTCTCAACATCTATAAAATAGACTTTAAACAATTCCATTTTCTAACATTTAGGGTTTTTTAATACATCAATGTTTATAATTGTACTTTAGTCTTCCTATCATACAAGTAACACACTTGTTCTTAGCAAAAAGGCCACAAAGGGGCGGGAGGGTTAGCTCAGTGGTTCTGGCGCCTGCCTCGCAAGCCCAAGGACCTGAGTTCGGACCCCCGTAACCACATATAATGCTGGGCGTGGAGACACGCCCACCAACAATCAACACCGCATACCACAATGTCGGACGTGGTGGCTCACACCTGTAATCCCAGCACTTGGGAGGTAGAGACAGGATTGCTGAGTTCGCGGCGGCTTGCCTGGGTACCATAGTGAGCTCAGGGCCAGCCTGAACTACAAAGTGAGACCCTGTCTCCAAAAAGCCAAAAAAAAAGGCCACGAAGGGGTCATAAAATTAATAAAAAGGAGATGCTGAAGGTATCGTCTTAATGCTGAAGTTTATTCCTTTTGTTTTCCTACCGATCCCATTATCAGAGTTCTTAAAACTCACTTGATCTTCAAAACATCATTACTGAAAAAGTATGGAATCATGTCAATACCTACCACATATGAAATGATAAAATACTGCGATTTGTATCTAATGTCCCCCTAAGCCTCATCCTACCCCAAAACTTGCTGGTAGAGATATAAAGGAGCACATTCACTACAATGCATTTATTCTTTGTGGCTTTATCTATAATGTCAGAAGACTGGGAACCCATACAAAAAGATGACATTACCATCTATCTACATGGTAGAACACTGGGCAATTACTAAAGAAGGGACGATCCTACATAATAACATGAAAAGCCCTTAGATGTGAAGGATATCAAGTATGTTCCCTTGTTAGTAAGAGGAGAAACACACACACGCACACAAGCATGCACACAACACACATTATGCTTAAAATTTTTTAAAAGTAATAGAATAATGAATGTAAAACAACTAAGAATAGTGACTGAAGAGAGAAGAGAACAAGGTCTAAAGCAAGTGTGACATCCACATATGCCACATGAACCCTATTTTACAGCTTTAACTCTGGATCATGTCAGTGTTTGAAATTCAAAAAAAGTTAAATGAAAACAAGTGATCTCTAAAAATTAAAAATAAATGAAAATGGAAGTTTGCAAATGAAGTTGGTGATTTAACCAACACAGAAAAGAACTTCAAATAATTTTGAAGTACAGTATCTGGGTACCATGTTGAGTACAATGTACTCTAATAAAAAATGATAGGCAAAGAAATCGAACTTGCATTTGGGAGCCTTATTGATCAGTAAGACTTTTTTTTTTTTTTTTTTTTTTGGAGACAGGATCTCGCTTTGTAGTCCAGGCTGGCCCTGAGCTGACTCTGTAGCCCAGGCAAGCCTCGAACTCAGCAATCCTCCTGCCTCTGCCTCCCGAGTACTGGGATTACAGGCGTGAGCCACCACGTCTGGCACTGTGGTGTGTGGTACTGATTGCTGATGGGCGTGAGTCTCCACACCCAGCATTGTATGTGGTTTCTGGGGATCGAACTCAGGACCTTGCACTTGCGAGGCAGGCGCCAGAACCACTGAGCTAACCCTCTGGCCCTCAGTAAGACTGTTTTTAAGCAAATATATATAATATAGAATAAAACAGTCAGAGATGGAATTCGAACATGCATAAAAAATGAGGTATGGAGAGAAAAGAGGGCTGTGGTAAGGAAGTTATCTCTAAAACTATGGGATTGAGAAAGCAAGGAACATAATAGTGTGTACTGTACTACCTTTGAGTTGCTTAAAATGCAAAGGGCATTATCTATTTTTTATTTTAAAATGGGAATTTTAATTTTATTATTATTTATTAAATTATTATTTTTAATTTATTAGTATATTTTTAATTTAAATTTTTTAAATTTCTCAAAACAAGATGAGAACAGGGATACATGTTCTTTCAATTTTGAGCCTTGTAAATATTATTTATTCAGAGCAATTACAGAAAAGAAATATTAGAAGTTTAAAATTAGTAGCAAAGGGATGTAGCTCAGCGGCCCAGTGCCAGCCTTGCAAGTACAAGACCCTGAGTTTGATTCCTGGTAACAAAAAAAAAAAATTTAAAGTTACTTGGGGTATATTCTAGATGCTAGAGAAGTAAACATTTATCACTGTCCAAGCTAGTCAAGTTATTATTATTATTTTTTTTAAAAAAATGAAGTTTGATTTGGTTTGGCTTTGAGACAGGGTCTTGCTTTATATTTATAGTTCAGGCTGGCCCTGAGCTCACCATGTAGTCCAGTAGTCGCACACTCATAGCAATCCTCCTGCCTCTGCTGCTAAGTGCTGGGATGACAGGCGTGAGTCACCATGTACGGCATTGTGGTGAATGATACCGGGGATCAAACTCAGCACTTTGTGGTTGCCCAGCAGACACTGGAACCCTGAGCTAAATCCCCGGTCCAAAAGCTAAGTTTTTAAAAGTTTTTTTACTTCACCTCACACACATTACTATATATAAAATATTTTTATTTACTCTATTAATTTGAAAACTATCCTTAAGAACAAAAGCACAAAGCACAAATACTCTTTTCTGAATAACAGCTAACACGGCCAGGGAATTAGCTCAATACAAGCATCCCTGCACCTCTGCCTTTCACACCAACATAAAAGGACCATTTCATTTTGTTCCTCAGTCTTCATCTGTAATGATTAGCTATCTGCAGCATCTCAGAACACTGAGCTCACAGAAAGGCAGCCCAGAATACACACCTCAAAGCATGAGCTATGTGTGGGGTACAATACATGTATGTTTTCAAAAGCCCTCTGGCAAAGAAAACCTGGTCCACAGCACGGCGTCTTGAAGCGCCACACAGCAGACTGGATGCCTTACCCTCGCTGGCGTTTTCCTTCAGCTGCTCTTCGTACTCCTGCATCGCTGACACACAGCTGTTGTGAATCAGCTCACCCAGGCGCTTCAGGTCTGCCACGGACTTGTCCACCAGCTCAGCATCACGTGCTATGCACTCCAGCCTGAGGAATGAAGAGACATGGTGTCCACATTTTCAAACATCCGTGAGTCTCTCATAAGCTTGTTTCTATAGTCATTTTTTCTGCCTTCCTCTACCAGTCAAAGACTCCAGCAAGAATCCTTGACAACCTGGGTTCAATCTCCAGCACTAGAAACTTTTTTTAAAAAATATAATCTGGGCCAGGATTTAGCTCAGTGGTGCTTTGCCTGCCTTGCAGGCACAAAGTCCTAAATTCAGTTCCTGGTACAAAAAAAACCCCAAAACCACACAATCCTTAATCACTGAGAAATAATGCACCCATTCTCAAGAACTGTGTCTTGGAACATTCCACAAGCAATTCCAAAAATCTGAAAGACAATGTTAGCAGACAAAAGGGGCCACTTGCTTCTGTCATCAAGTAAGTACCTAAAGACTTTCTATACTATTTTGCCTGTTCGTGTTCTCTTTCCTTCCTCTACGTTACTAACTGCAGTGTTCCTAAGAGCACAACTGATCAGGTTCTCAACTGATCTCCAAGTCACACAGAACCCATCAACACAAGGGCTAAAAAGCAGGCTGTCAAAATATATCAAATCCAGTTTTCCACATATTGCTGGCTTTTATAGCTGTTGCTCCAAGACAAGCTTATGAGTCATTATTAATCTATCTCTACTTCCTTTCTATGTGGAAGAACAAAACAAAAAGCACAGACTTGGAATTTTTACCAGCTCCAGAAGTTTATCAGGAGCCTAACACTTCCTTTACGTAAGTATTATTACTTAAAAGATGTTCTTCTGACTTTTTCCACTGCGAAATACTTAACTATGTGAAATACAACCATCTGTTAAACTCTAATTTCTTTCTTTTTTTCTTTTTTTTTTTTTGAGACAGAGTCTCGCTTTCTAGTTCAGGCTGGCCCTGAGCTCACTATGTAGCCCAGGCAAGCCTCCAACTCAGCAATCTTCCTGCCTCTGCCTCCCGAGTGCTGGGATTACAGGCATGAGCCACTACACCCGGCATTGTGGTATGTGGTATTGATTGCTGGTGGAGGTTAGCCACCACACCCAGCATTGTATGTGGTTACTGGGATTGAACTCAGGACCTTACGCTTGCAAGGCAGGCACCGGAACCACTGAGCTAAATCTCCGGCCCTAAACTCTAACTTCTGAATTCACTGTTTGAATATTTATTGAATAATACTAATAGCAAACCTCTTTGTTACTATTGGTAAGGTCATGCAAATTCTTTAATTTTCACAACACCTTGCTAACCAGTGGATGATTTTGAAATCACAAAGGATTTTCTCCTTCCACAATAGTAATCACACACGTTCTCTTCCACCAGTCACCTGAACCCTCCTGGAAGCCTTGTACACTATGTAGTTTTGCAAGCACTTGCTTCGTGTCCCGCCCCGAAGGAGGCCTCTGGCTGGTCTGTCTCCACGGCAACCTTCCAGAGCAGGACACACACCCAACATGTCAATGCTTATAAAAGGATGTTCCCAGTGCTATTATTAAGTGAAAAATACTGCCAAAAGAACCTACTATTCAATAAAACTGTACGAGAGGATAAAGGACTATTACAGAGCTTACCGTTCAAGCGGGAGGCCAAACTTCTTATAAGCCTTGATGAACCTAAGAATATAATTAATAAAATATTAAAACCAGAGACTTCACTTATGTTAATGCAAACATGTCCTGTGATGAAATCTGAGCCATGCATACTGTTAAAACTACACTGGCGCCGGGCGTGGTGGCTCACACCTGTAATTCCAGCACTCGGGAGGCAGAGACAGTAGGATTGCTGAGTTCAAAGCTTGCCTGGGCTGCATAGTGAGCTCAGGGCCAGCCTGAACTATAAAGCGAGACCCTGTCTCAAAAAAAAAAAAAAAACTACACTGGCACAACCTGGAGCAATCTCTAAGTCAAATCTGTTGTGTCCAAAACTAGTCAATGAAACTAATGAGTCCTGAAGACCTGTGAAAGATCAACCTTATTCTCAGTGACTGCTCATGAAGCTGCTCAGAGACACACTAGAAAGTAACTGGCTTAACCCTAAAATCCTTCTCAGAGGTGCAACTTCATTGAGCTCAACACATAATAACCATTCCATCACCACAACCCTAATGTGATAAAACCTCACATCATTTATTGACGCTACTTTCAATTTCGTACTGCAATGTTTTTCACTTTATTTCTGGTCAACTGTATAGCTATAAAATTTCTAGAAATATCTAAAAATACTTGTTGAATCACAGGGAGTAGAATAAAAATATAACTAGAAGCATCTTAGGCACAAGACGTTTATTCTGAAAACTAAAGTGAGTCTTACCCAACTTTATCTCCAACAAAAACCCAACGTATCTTATATACAATCTATTGTCACTTTGCCACCCTAGCAGGCTGACCGTTGCAATTTTTACTGAAAAAGCAACATGCCACGATACATCAAGAGCGTCTCCAAAGTAATGTGCTGAACTGCCATGCCATTATGGTTATGTAACCGGGTAAGAAGCAATACTAAGAAAGAAATGCAAATAGGAGAATGTGAAAACTCAAGAGGTCCAAATATGATAATAGCATAGATGTAACATCCACACAAGGGCTAGGACAGTGTTAAATGTGAAAATTAACCCGAGGATTATTCCTCAACTCTACATTTCTTTTTTTTTTTGAGACAGGGTCTCGCTCTGTGGCTCAGGCTGGCTCTGAGCTCACTATGTAGCCCAGGCAAGCCTCAAACTCAGCACTCCTCCTGCCTCTGCCTCCTGAGTGCTGGGATTATAGGCATGAGCCACCACGCCCCACACTGTGGTATGTGGTATTGATTGCTGGTGGGTGTGGAGACCGTTATATGTGGTTACCGGGGATGTGGTTTATATTATATGTGGTTACTGGGGATGGAACTCAGGACCTTTGCGCTTACAAGGCAGGCACCAGAACCACTGAGCTAAATCTACATTTAGCTCTACATTTCTCCTTCTTAATATACACTGACATGTTTTATATCTGAAATAAAAGTTTGAGATTTACTTTAAAATAATACTGAGGCTGGGGGGGGGTCTAGCTCAGTGACAGAGCCCTTGGCCTTGAGTTAAGACAGAAGAAAGATAGAAAAGAGACAAAGGAAGTTGTAATTATATCTTTTAAGAAAAACTGCAGCTTCAGGACACAAGTTATTCAAGCTTTCTTTTCCCCTTCCAGGAAAAACCCTTCCTAAGGGCCTTGAGGACCATTAGCCTATAAACTGGTCTGCTGGCCTGTGCCTCTCACCTGTAAACCGAGCTCTCTGCCCAGCCCCCACCCCAGGAAGCTCACCATGAACAGGACAGCAGATCTCAGCTTCTAACACCACATTTTAACAGTGCCCATGAAATGGGCTGAGATGGTAAAAACCTGACGCATCCTTGAGAACCCACCTTAGGGGGCCTTACAACCCCATCAACACACCTACTCAAGGCCTCTACCCCTCTCCCTGCAATTACTTCCCATGAGCACTTTCAAAATTCTGATGAATGTACTCCTTATGCCTCTCCCTGACACACCCTAAAACCCCTCTCCTGGGATGGAAGGCAGCGAACCTGCAGCCTTCCCCATGAGGAGAGGAGGCGAGTCCAGTCTCCCATCTCCTCTCTGGGGCACCCCAGGATGCCGTCAGATGACAGCCTGGCACGCACAAGGCTCCAGATCACACCCCAAATCACTGAACTAGCAGCAGCAATTAACAGGCAGGAGTGTTCCAGAAAGGTAGTGAGGACCTCAAAAAAGAAAAAAAAAATTGAAAAGCTCCTCTATAGAAGCACAAGGAACACTGGCAAAAACTGCTAAAACCAACTGTCAGAATTCTGCAAATTGTAACCAAAGACCAGCCGTCATTTATGAGGCATTTGTTCAAGAAAATGGCTGGGTATGAGAGGGAACATCAAGTTCTACTCCACTTTAATGTGCTCGATTCCCCTGCCCTTCTCCCTAGCTCAGGACAGCCTAGAAACTAGCACCTGTGCCACACCACAGAACAGCAGCCACTAGGGGCAAGGGCAGGCCGGATCCTCCCAGAAGCCCTATCCCTGGAGAACCGCACGCCTGCCTGCCGGGGCACCTGGAAAGCTCCCTCTCAGGCTGACCTGCATTTGCCCTGATTCAGAACTCTTTGTAGACAGCCTTGCACACAGTTCATGGATTAGAAAAAATTAGATGAAAAGGCTCATCAATAATCTCAGTCGCCTGGGGAAGCAATACCGTTGGGGATGAGAAGAGGTTAATCAAAAACCAAAAAGAATTGTGGAGAAAGATGTCCACAGGGCTCTCTGAAAAGGTCTGGCACACTCCTGACAAAACCACACATTCTTTTGGTCTGTGAAAGCACATCAACCTGCTATCAAAAATATGTTCAAATGGTGAAGAAATCCACACCCAAAGAGCTAAAAATAAAGTTTCAGAGTAACACTATCTATCACCAGAGAACATCAACAGAAACAGAAATTAGAAGAGGCAAACAGAAATTCTGGGTTTGAAAAAGTAGTTACTGAAAATTTTTTTAAAAAATTAGATAATGCTCAACAGTAGAAGAATCAATAAACAATTGTGGGCCAGAGATTTAGCTCAATGGTTATGGCATCTGCCTCGCAAGCGCAAAGTCCTGATTTCGATCACGGTAACCACGTACAATGCTGGGCATGGAGATTCACACCCACCAGCAATCAATACCACATACCACAATGCCAGGCGTGGTGGCTCATGCCTGTAATCCCAGCACTTGGGAGGCAGAGGCAGGAGGAGTGTTGACTTCGAGGCTTGCCTGGGCTACATAGTGAGCTCAGGGCCAGCCTGAACTACAAAGCAAGATCCTATATCAAAAAAAAAGAGAATGACCACGAGTGGGGAACAAGAGGAAAACAAAATGACATGAACGACAGAGCAGAGCACAGCAGAGATCAAGGGCAGAAGGCCTCACCCGAAGACTTAACACGACTCATCTCTGCCTTTTCCGGAGGCATCAAACTCTGCCCGCCCACCACAAGTGCCAGACACGCCCTAGCCCTTGCAGCGTGCCCTTCCAAACAGGCTCAGTGACAGCAGAGCCCACACCGACCTGCGGATCTCCGCATCCGTGAACCCCTCCACCAGGTCCTTGCGCACACTCCGGGGGCGCCCTCTGCGCTTCGGCTTCTTGTCGTCATCAGAGTCCTCAGTCTCACTCTCAGACGCCGAGGACCTCTGGGCTTGCCGCTTCGACTCGGTGTCAGAATCACTGTCATTGGTCTGAGCCTGTGCAAGAGCAAGGGAAAGCCCACGTCAGCAAGTGTCAGGTCCAAAAGCAAAAGGACTACAATCAGTCACCTTTCCACTCTCTAGCACTCAGACTTTCCAGAAAAGTCCATTTTTCTTTTAACAAATAAGATGTTAGATAACAGGAAAACATTCCTTGGGACAATCACACTTTCAGAGACATGGTAATCTAACAAATAAAGTAGATTATCTGGGTATTGTAATAGTATATAATGTATATAATATCCAGTATAAAACAAGCTCTTTCCTTCCTTGAACAAGTAGCTACTTTTTTGTGCCTTTGTTTTTTCCTTTGTACAAGTGGCGGGGGCAGTACAAGGTAACTCTGGGTTTTCCTGAGCATTAAATAAGTCAGTGAGTAAAACTGTGCTTAGAACTTCACCTGGTACACGGTAACTCGTATGACCTAATGCTGACTGACTCTGCTGGGGGAAAAATCTGTCTACTGTCTCCAACAAAAGTGGTAACAGAAATTCTTTTATCTACTTCAGTGTTGCAAAGTCAAATTAGATGATGCCTATGAAGGTACATTTTAAAGATAGGGAAGCTATGAATGTTTCTCTTAAATTATGCAATATATTTAGTTACATATATAAGCTCTGTGAACACTTAACAGACAAAAAAGGGTGCAGTGCTCTGAAGCTGAAGGCAGGGGCAATAGAAGCTAATCCTTAGGACTCCCAAGTTCTATCTCAGAGTGAACAAACTGTGAGCTTCTATCAGACTCAGACCTTCTTCAGCCATTTCCTGAGAGCCGGGTTGCAAAGCCATGTCTTGTGTCAATTTCCCACTTTCCTCTGGCTTCTCGCAGACTCTGCGCCTCTGAGCCAGGGCAACACCACAGGGTCGTGTCCCCCACCCACCCCCAGTCCCTCTGCACTCGGGGCAGACTTCCCAGCACAGGGACTGGACTCCCACCACCTTCATTTCACTTGCTCACCTTTTTGGTCGAACTACGAATTCGAGGCAACATATAAATTTCTTCCAGCTCCTTCTGCCGCTCCTCCTCCTCCACTTTTTTCCTTTGTTCCTCCGGAATGATTTCATCCCAATCCTTGTGGGGACGCTCCTCGAGCTCTTCTTCATCTTCCATGGTTGCAAAGTTGGCAACCTGAAAACAGACGGACAGGATGCTGTCTGACATTTCTCCATTTCCAAACACTCTCTGGTAAGACATCAACTTAACCCATGTTTTCAGTCTAAGTACGACACACCCACAGGATTCCATGGATAACACAGAGTGAGAGAATGAGTTTCCTACATCCCTTCTCATGTCCCCTTCAATCAACTCCTTAAACCCAGAACTCACCAGAAACTGTACTGATAGGAGAGAAACTACAATCAGCCCCCACCCGCCCACTTGAATTTGGGCAACACTTCAGGATCAATCTGCCTTCTACTCTCCTAAGACAGAGAACCCATGGCATGCAGAACCCCTCTCTGTTGGCACAAAGCTGAAATATTTTCCAAATCTAAAAATACATTTAAAAAATTCTTGCAGACAATCCTACTGGCCATCAGAAAATTTACAAGGAATTTTCTGCCACTGTAGCAGCTGCAAAGAATTTTAGTAACGGATTTTTACAGTTCTGTAAGATACAGACAACTTTGTGTTTCCTTCTCTGAAAGACTAACCTTTGAAGAGCTTGATCTTTCCTGCTAATACTGGTTGTTTTCTGGATATTTGGAAATGAAGGAGCTACTGGAACTTCAAGAAAGCTCTATCTTAAAATAGTTGAGAAGAGGGCCGGAGGGTTAGCTCAGTGGTTCCGGCGCCTGCCTCGCAAGCGCAAGGTCCTGAGTTCGATCCCCGGTAACCACATAGAATGCTGGGCGTGGAGACACACCCACCAACAATCAACACCGCATACCACAATGCCAGACGTGGTGGCTCACGCCTGTAATCCCAGCACTCGGGAGGCAGAGACAGGCGGATTGCTGAGTTTGCGGCGGCTTGCCTGGGCACCATAGTGAGCTTAGGGCCAGCCTGAACTACAAAGCGAGACCCTGTCTCAAAAGCAAAAAAAAAAATAGTTGAGAAGATGAGAAGACATAGTGTAAAGAGATCACAAAGGAAGTACAGCCCATACTTCCCAAAATGAAATCCTTAGTGTGGGATCCATTGTCAATTTTAAGTCCATTAAAGCACCTGCGATTGCTTTTCTTACTTTCTTTGGATCATCTTATACTGTGAGCAACTGTTTTCAGCTTTGAATTATATGAATCTAATACAAGAAACAGGTGCCCTAAGGGCTGCATGTGTTGATCTCAAAGTAACAAAGTATGGGCCAAGGTTTGACAAGTTACCAACATGCACAGAGCAGCAAAGATCATGGTAATTGTGCAAAAGCACACCAAGTGCAAACTTTTACCTTTCAGTAAAAAAAGTATTTGTCTTATTGAAAGCTCTGTTACTGTGTTTAAGACAGAAGATGCTAATGTATGAGTTGTTTTTGCTCAATTAAAACCTCAGGATTCAGGTTGAATTGTGGTGTTGGCACCTTGCACTTAGTGGGTTTGGGGTTGCAATGCAGCCACTTACTTGGTCTCAAAAAGCACACACACACACAAAAAAAAAGAGCTTCTGGAGGTTCCACTCCTTCAGCCATTTGGAGCAGTGAAATCAAGTCAGAACTTTATGGTATTTGCCAGAATTAACTGTTTAACTTCTAATAAGTATAGTCAATGAGTTTTTACAGTAAGAGTTTTTTAAATTCCATGACAAAATGTTAAATTTTAATGGAGATAAAGGGACTGAAAATTGTTATAGCGGGCCAGAGGGTTAGCTCAGTGGTTCCGGCGCCTGCCTCGCAAGCGTAAGGACCTGAGTTCGATCCCCGGTTACCACATATAATGCTGGGCGTGGTGGCTCACGCCTGTAATCCCAGCACTCGGGAGGCAGAGACGGGAGGATTGCTGAGTTCGCGGCGGCTTGCCTGGGCACCATAGTGAGCTCAGGGCCAGCCTGA
>PVIC010031874.1:0-21042 GCA_004025085.1 Thryonomys swinderianus | reverse complement strand
ATTTGCATTTTAGCCATGTGAAGGGGCCCCTAAAAACTCCCTTTCTTGAGTCTGAAAAGCTGAGCTTTCTGAATCCACAATAATTTTACTATGTGTTTGCATAACACAGTCCTCCTAGTCACTGGTAAAGGTGGTGGGGGTGCTGGACAAAGCAAACCATTCGCCATTGTTTAAGGGACCAGTGAAGTCATCCCTGCCAGGCTGCCTGGAGTGTGCCCAGAGAGGAGCCCGTGTTTGGTTTCTCTTTACCACGCAGGAGTCCTGGGGATACCGCGGGCAGTTGAAGTGAGGGTTCCCTCCGAAACTGCTGGGCAGAGCACCCGGCATCAGACAGCTGGCTTCTCTTCCCATACCTTGTGGTATCCCATGAAAACCCAGTCTTACTGTCATTGTTCTTCTCTGTTATTAAGTAGATACAGTCGGCATCTCAGCCAGCAGAGGAGCAGGTGACCAGGGTGGCTGCCACCCTGTGTTTGAGCCGAAAAGGGTAGGAGATGAGGGCCTTGAGTGGGGCTGGGCTCTCCTGGGGCCCCGGGTCGGCCTCAGGATGGCAACCTTGGATGTGCCCTCCTACTGCCCCTTAGGTACCCATGCAGGGTCGGCTTAGAACGTAAACCCCCTGTGCATGTCTGAAGTTAGAGATGTGCTGCCCTCTTAGTACCTCTGCTGCCTGGAGGCTGGAGGTCGACGGAAGAAAAAGCACAGGCTCAGCTCACAGGTAAAAGTGCAGGCTCAGCTCACAGATAAAAGCGCAGGCTCAGCTCACAGGCTTTTTTTGTCTTCCAGCTCAGGAAATCTTTTTTTTTTTTTTTTTTTGAGACAGGGTCTTGCTTTGTAGTTCAGGCTGGCTCTGAGCTCACTGTGTAGTCCAGGCAAGCCTCGAACTCAGCAATCCTCCTGTCTCTGCCTCCCGAGTGCTGGGATGACAGGTGTGAGCCACCACGCCCGGCACTCAGTTTAGGAAATTTTTTTTGTGGAGTTTCCTGAAAGGGGCAAAGGCACTGTGACCTTGGGTACCTTTGTACTCTGAAGCAGCACATTTCCTTAAAGATATAATTTTAAATTATGATTTTCCTTGTCTGCTTTTTGCCTCACTTTACTTCTGCCCAACCTCCTTTTGCAGGCAGAACCTTGGGCACAGATGCTGCCGGGAGAAGAGATGAGCTCTGGATGCGGGGAAGGTCTCCCCGGGCTGCTTCCAATTTCTCTGGAACAGGAAGTGCAGGAGACGGGCAGAGGTGGAATTTGAGGAGGTTGGAGAAGGACTGGGAGAGGAGACAGGTTGAGGAGGCTCAGGTGGCTGCTGAGAAGTGCTTGGTGCCCCCTGGAGGCTGAGTGTAGCTCAGTGATAAAGCATTGAGGGCTTGGCGTTGGTCTGCAGTAACTCACTCAGGCACACGCACCGGTGTACACATGCGCACTGCACACTGCTGTGAGGTCAGTACTGTGAACGGAAGGCGAAGCAAGTCAGTGGGGTTGTGAGCCTCTGAGTCTTGGCCAGGGGATGCATAGAGGAGAGTAGGGGAGCCGGCAGACACAAAGGGGCACGCGTGAGGTGGCCTGTGGGTCCCTCAGCGGGGCACAGGTACAGCAGTAAGAAGCTGACGGCAGGATGGCAGGTGTCCGTGTCTGACGTGGAGACCATGGGGAGCTGGGGGCCGAGGAAGCCAGAGCCAGCTGCTGTCACTTGCAGTGCGGCTACAGGTGCTGACCTGGCATCTGGGACAGTGTCTGGGCTGTCCTGTGGGTCGCGTCTGGAGGCAAGAGAGCTTCCGCTGTTGGGGTGGAGGCCTGGGCCACTGTGACATTCTGCAGTGCTCAGGGTGGGCTTGTGAGGCCTGTCCTCAGTACATACACGGTGCCAGACGGAGAAGCCAGGTCTGGCCATGTGGTGGGAATGCATGGCTGGGGTCCTGGGGAAGGTAAAAGAAACCAGGAACTAAAGGGATCCCTGAGACTTGTGACCAGAGTGGCACTGGGCAGAAGGGTAGACAGCCACAGACAAGAGGAAGTTAATTTGCTATGAATAACATCACGTTTTCTGGAACGAATTATCTTGGGTTAGAGTTTGTAATCCTGAATTAGAACTCACCTAAGAGCTGCATGTTCAAGTCAGATAAAGAGTGGTGGAATATTTAAAAACAAACCCACCAACAATCAACACCGCATACCACAATGCCGGACGTGGTGGCTCATGCCTGTCATCCCAGCACTCGGGAGGCAGAGACAGGAGGATTGCTGAGTTCGCGGCAGCTTGCCTGGGCACCATAGTGAGCTCAGGGCCAGCCTGAACTACAAAGCAAGACCCTGTCTCAACAGCAAAAAAAAACAAACAAACCCAAAAGCCATTTATTTATTAACTAGCTTTGGTGTAACTCAATCAAATCCATCCTACATAGACTTCCTAAAACCCATTTAGGGATTTGATTAGTTATTTTCCTTAGAATTCACTGTAAACTTGGACACTTGGCATAGTTCTTCTAAAATAATGTCTCCCCTTGGACTATGGGGAATTGATTCCCGGCTCTTGACACAGAGTTACATTCCTGGCCCTTTATAAACTTTTAGTTAGAAGCAGGGCTTTAGCGAGTGGCCCCTACTGAGCTCAAATTTGAGATCTTCCTGCCTCAGCCTCCGAGCGTGCTGGGATTACAGGCAGGCACCACGACATCCAATTTAGTTCTGTTTGTGAGTAACAACTCAGGGCAACAGCTCCTTGTAGCCAGGCTTTGAGACAGAGGTCTAGTTTAGGAAAACCCCTGAGAAACTTATTTGTGGACTTGAAGAGACTGCTGTTCCTCCCAGTTCCTGAGCAGAGAACCAGCCAAGCGCACACTGTGACTCAGGGTGGCAAGCCAGCGTGCTTCTTGGAATAAGCTGGTTAACTAGTCTGTCCTTTTGGTTTGTCCTTCGTTCTGAACTCTAGCGCCTGGGGGCTGCCTCTCCCCCTTCCCACAATAGCAAAGAACAGCTTTTGTTTGCTTCTGGTCTGAAAGAAGGGCTTGTTTTGAGGTTTGGACCACAAATAATAATCCATTGTTCCCTAGAATAATAATCCACCCTCTTTCAGCAGAAAAAAATCTGCTCGCTGCAGTTTGGCTATCAGTTGATTTAGAAGAATAGCCCAAAGTGCCCACTGTGTCTGGAGAATAAACATTTGGAGGATGGTGGGGAGAAGCGGGGGGTGTGCTGGGGTTCGTGGGCCTAGAGTCCAGTCAGGTCCCTGAGAAGAAGGTCTGAACGTGACCCCGATCCCAGGGACAATGCCCTTCCTTATTCTGCCCCTCAGTCATAGTCTAAGAATAATCAGAACACTGCAGATATTTATCCAGACGGTTGCAAAAGACATATCTTATTTTGGAGATGGGTGTTTTCAAGTTAACAGTTTTAGGCTAAGTAAGTTTCTTGCAGATCTTTGTTGAGCCCGTGAAAGTGCCTCTCTTAGTGAAGACTGTCTTATTTTAGCTGCAGTCCACAAGAATTCCTGCAGTTGGGTCTGATTGCAGATCTTCCCCCCAAAAGGACTTTTTATGTCACAAGTGGTAAATATATTAACTTTCCTGGGCTTCAGCTCGTGGAGAAAACTCTGCCAGATGAAGCACAGACCCAGCAGATGTGACTCCCAACCTGGGTACGAGCCCTCGTGTACTGTACAACACGGGCAGCCTCGGAGGGGAGATGTCACTCGTCAAATCAGATTCCCTATAAACTTTCCTATAAGTCAGGTAATGAGCATGGCCTTAAGTGAAGGAATATATGTGGATAGTTTACTTATTTTTACATATAGCAGGTAAGAACTGCAGAGTATCGAGGCAGTATGAGAACTGCTTCAAGAAATGAAGCTGTGGTCTCGCACCACAGGGAAGGAGCCAGGGCGTCCTCTGGGAGTGAGAAAGGCGGTCACAGCCCTGGCAGTCGGCAGGGCCCGGGCTCCTTCGCTGCGCATGCGTCGCCAGAGCTGTACAGGGGGACAGCAGCAGATGGCTCTGTGTAGCTAGTCACCGCCCTTGCCGCCGCCTTCCCTCATGGGTATCAGCGGGGGCGTTCGCGCTAATTCCTGCTTTCAGCTGTCCCCGTTCCTCCCTCCCCAGTGACGGCGGGGGTGTCGGCCCTGGAGGTTTACACGCCGAAAGAGATCTTCGTGACCAACGGGACGCAAGGGAAGCTGACGTGCACGTTCAGGTCCAGCAACACGACGGGCGGCCAGACCTCCGTCTCCTGGAGCTTCCAGCCCGAGGGCTCCCACGCCACTGTGTCGGTAGGGACGCTGCGTGCGGCGGTCCTGCTTGCTGGCTTCTTTCCTGCTGCCGTGGCCGGGCCTCTGGTCTCCCCCATGTCCCCCTGCCCGAAGCAGCGTCTCTGTCACCTGTCCTGGACGCTCTGTCTCCTCCTGCCTCACACGCTCCTGGAGGAAATAAGTTCCGCAGCTCTAGCATGTTCGTCCTCAGCCCCATCCATTTGTTCTGGTTTTCTGAGACGGGATCTTGCTGTGTAGTTTAGGCTGGTTTTGAATTTACTGGCCTCAAACTCAGTGATCTTCCCACCTCAGCCTCTTGTCTGTCAAATCGCTTTTGAAATAGATCTTTTCCACGTGGTAGGTGGCCCCTCACTGACTGCATCTAGTCATGATTTAACCTATATCTGTTCACCATTCATTTGCTCCCTTTTTCTCTTTTTTTTTGAGACAGGGTCTTGCTTTTTGTAGTTCAGGCTGGCTCTGAGCTCACTATGTATTCCAGGCAAGCCTCGAACTCAGCAATCCTCCTGTCTCTGCCTCCCGAGTGCTGGGATGACAGGCGTGAGCCACCATGCCTGGCACTGTGGTATGTGGTATTGATGGCTGGTGGGCGTGCGCTGTATGTGGTTACCAGGGATCGAACCCAGGACCTTACGCTTGCGAGGCAGGTGCCAGAACCACTGAGCTAACCCTCCGGCCCCCTTTTTCTCTTTCTTTTATGTGGTTTTTGTTTTTGTAATATGTGTGCTGTCATCTGGTGTAGTGGATTTCGTGCTTTGGCAGTGTTTACGGAGAGTTTACCGTGCTCTGGGTCTGGACGGTCTTGAGAAAAGCGTGACAGCCCAGTCTTTTCTGTTCCCCAGTACTGTAGTCAGGGTTCACACAGGAATAGACGGAAGGCAGGACACACAATTTATAGGAATGTTTTATAATAGTCACCCAGAAGGTCAGACGCAGGGGAGTGCAAGAGATCTCTCCCACCCCAGAGACCTGAAGAGTCCAGCTGAGGGCCTGGGGCCCACAGCAGCGTCTCGTGCTTGTCCATGTCGAGCGTCTGCACCGGAGAGGCCCAGAGCCCAGTGGTGGAAACCAGGCGAGAAGCAAGCTGAAGACAGGGCTTCCCGGAAGCAAACGGCCGCCATGCGCGGGGATGGTGCCGCCCGAGCTCTGCCTCTGACAAGAGCGGCCGAATTCACACCAGGAAAACCAGCCTCACGAGCTTCTCCGGGAAGTCAGCAGCGTGCGGCTTCCCCTCCCGCCTCCTTTCCTGTCGTTTGGCCAGGGGTCCTCGGGGTCCTCCGGGGAGCAGTAGTGAGCCCACCCGGCCGGGGAGTGAGGAGGAGGAAGAAGCCAGGGCATGGTGGCTTCAGAATTAGATGGAGGGCGGGACAGAGAGACGTGCGGACGCCTTGGCAAGGGCCAGGCCGCAGCTGGCTGGGCTGCGGTGTCCTGGGGTTTGTGAACTCGGACAGCGACCCTTGTACAAGCGTGAGGTGGGGACGGTGAGCCCCTGGGGTGTGGGGCAGCAGGGAAAGTGAGACACGAGGCACTTGCTTAGGGGCATGGTACGCTTGGGTTTTCAGTGCTCTGAGGGACACACATCCGCCTTTTTCAGACGATGTCCCGCAGAGCATAGAGCTACACCCGCAGCATTTACTCACTTATTTTTTTATTCTTTTATGGGACTGTTCTTTTGAACCCAGGGCTTTCCGACTGAGCTACATCTCGAGCGCTTTTTTTTTTTTTTTAGAGACAGGCTCTTGCCAAATAGCCCAGACTAGCCTCAAACTTGTGATCCTCCTGCCTCCGTACCCCCAGGTTCCTGGGCTTTGGGCATGTGCCCCCGCAGAGCAGCGCGGTTGAACGTGCTGCCCACAAGTTTGTGTGGAAACCAGATCCCACGTTGAAATGGTCTTTAGAGATGAGCCGGTAAGGGTGGCCTGCCGGTGGCACTCACAGCTTCTCCAGCAGGGGAGAGGGAGCTTGTCAGGCCAGGCCCTTCACCGTGTGCTGACCCCGGGGCCCTCACCAGAGGCCAGGCAGGCTGGCACCAGCTCTGCCCCTGAGCCAGCATCCAGGAAAGCCTTCTGCCCTTTAGAAGTCGCTCGTCTCTGCTACTGTATTGCTGTGACTGTGAATCAGCATCATTAGCTTCGGGCACACCGGCTGGTTCGCATGCCACCTCCAGCAGGTCATGGAGCCCCGGGCCCGCCCCGCCCTCTCACTGTCCTCGTGCCTGCTGTGCTGCTCCTGTGGACCCCAGACTGAACCCAAGCGGGTCGGTAGCTCCTTCTCTGCTCTGAGTCCCAGCCGGGGAAGCTGAGGCCACAAAAGCTGCCCTCGGTCATCGGCCGGAAGTTGCTGCTAGACCCAGCAAGTGCCCAGCAGTGACCCTGACACGTCCTGGAGGAAAGTGCCTTCCCCCAGCACGCAGCGAGCAGACACGGTGACTTCCGGCTCGTTACTCCCCACAGCCACACTGCACAGGTCTCCGATGCTCAGACTGCTGCTTTATCTAGCCCCACCTACCATCGTATTTGCCATATATATTATTTCTCCCATAGATTAAAAAGGTCTGATGAGACTTACCTCCAGTAACAGGGATTGAATCCAGGGGCTTCTCAGTGAATTACATCCCAGCTCTTTTTCCGTGGGTCTCCCTATGTAGTAGTTCAGGCTGGCCTCAGAGCCTCAGCCTCCCCAGTGCTGGGACTGCAGGCGTGCACCACCCTGGCTGTCCCCAGTGAGAATATTTACTGCCTCTAGCTTTAAGGATCGCTCAAAGCAGTGCTTCTCCACACTTTTAACCTTACTTGACAAAAAAGTCTTCTGGATTTTTTTTTTCCCCTAATCGCTACTGTCTCATGAAATTTTAATACTGATACAGTTTATCTGTGCTTCATGTATGAAGAGTAAGATTTTTCTCCATCCTTCCCACCCAGCAGCTTTCCTGTTAGAATTTTCCCTCTAGCCAGGCGCAGAGTGTGCGCCCATAATCCCAGCACTCAGGAGGCTGAGGCAGGAGAATTGCCTCCAGCCCAGGCTGGGCCACATAGCGGCATATGAGTTCAAGCCTAGCCTGAATGACACAGTGAGACCCTGTTTTAAGAGAATTTACCCTGTGCCATTCCTAAAGGCACTTGGGGTCTCTTGGGAGGAATTTGGAGTCTGTGCAGGATGACTAGCAACCAAAATCAAAACATCTTTCTGTTCAGCCTAAATGGCTCCATTTCCGTCTGTGTTACTATCCAAGCCTTGGGCTTTCTGCTGAAGTCAGTCCCCCAGGCAGCAGCGGCATAGCCCGGGTGGAGCGTGAAACTGGCACCACATTTCCGAGTGGACCCTCGTGGCCCAGGCTCACGGGAAGGGACATGAGGGAATGGTGGGACGAAGTCAGGCTTTGCACATGTGTCAACCTCCTCGCCGGTCCCAGATTTGGGTGAGACGGATCGCGCAGGCATGTGCTAGGGGAAGGTGCCAGGTCCCCCGAGAGTGAGAGAAGATGCCTCGGGGATGACGTACCAGCTCCAGAGACTCCTGGTGTGGGTGGAAGAGGCTTTGCGTAACTCGGTGCTGGGATTACAGGCCTGAGCCACCATGTTTGGCACTGTGGTATGTGGTACTGATTACTGGAGGGTGTGAGTCACCATGCCCGGTATTGTTGTATGTGGTTACTGGGGATCCGAACCAGGGACCTTGCACTTGCGAGGCAGGCGCTAGAACCACTGAGCTAAATCCCTAGCTCTGTCTTTGTTGGTTTTACAAGAAACATTTAATTCAATCCCAGGGTACTATAGGTGGTCTTTCCCAGTGCACGGAATCGGGTCCATTTTCTACCATTGAGCTCACTGTATTCCTCTGTCACTGCTCATTCTTTAACAGTGACTATACGACTTAGGGGCCTGTTCCGTGGAGTCCTCCCCCACTTCCCTGCCACTTCCCTCCTGTGCCCTGGAAATGAGCGTGTCTTCCTTCCTGGCATCCAGCACCTCAACATGTCAGTCTTCTGGTCCCTGCTCTGTAGGAAGCAGAGTCGATACAGAGCCTGGCTCGGTGCAGAAACACTTGTTCTTGTACTTCTGTTCTTTCATTCTTTTTGGTCCGGCCCTGTACGCCATCCTGTAGATAAGGACAGTCTTAAAATAGCCCTGCCTCGCCTTCTGATTTCCCCTTGTCAGCGATGCTGCAACAGACATCACAGTTCTTTACAGCCCGGTCCGGCATATCCCCTGGGCCTTCTTTCTGTTCTGTCGGGAAATTACATCTAGTCTCGTAAAACTGCCTTATGCTTTGTATTCCTACTTCTGAACTCTTGCCGTTTAATTTTTTTCCCATCTTTGCCTCCCGATACGTCCGTAACACCTCTTTTTAAAAAGAGTTTTCAGCCCTTAGTACTTATTACCTATAATATCTGGACATGCTTATAATACAAATCCCTTAGTGTGGCATTTTACCCTCTTCTTTAACCTGAGTAGAAAGAGAAGATAGACCTGTCCTTATCTCTTGGGTTTTCCTCATGGCATGAACTTACCAAATGCTGGTTGATAAGAAAATCAAGTCTTTCTTACGAATTTTTCCCATCTGGTTCCTGTCTCTTGCTGGTTTGACCAGAGCATTTCTCAATTCACTCCAGCAAATGTGCTGATTCTGTTGTTGAAACCAAGCTCGGCAGGTCATTGAAGTTTGCTGGGCCTCGTGTTCTGCCCCGTGAACACAGCTCAGGGCCGAGTGCTGTTCTCCTCCCGAGCAGAGGACAGACTTGCTTACCGTCCACGTAGTAGAGATACCCTGTGTCCTCAGAGTGAAAGGGAGACGGACCTTCCGGCCGTCAGAAAGGATCCTAGTTCCGGGCCAGTCAGGGTGAGGTGTGCCCACAGCCCTGGCTGCTGAAGGATGAGGCAGGAAGACTGACTGTTGGAGTCTGGCTGGAGCAGTATGCAGACAAATATTTAGGTCCCCTGAGCTAGGGGGGACCTAAGATGCCATAGGCTGCCTAGTTAGAAATTATTTCTTAGAGACCTTAGAAAGCCTGAGGTCGAAGGCCTGACCTCCGCCAAGGGCCGTCGCACTGTCACCCCTCGGAAGAAGGGCAGAAGCAGCAGACCCGCTTTGTCCAAGCCTCACAGCCTCAGCACCTCCCATACTTCCTGCCTCCCCGCGCTGTCACCACAGGGATCTAGTTTCAGCAGAAGTTGGGGAGAAAACATTTAAGCCACAGCAGCAGCCATGAGTCAGGGGAGATTCGTGAGGAGAAGACAAAGTGCACAGGAGAAGGGGACAGGCGTGAGGGACAGGGCTGTCCAGTGGACCCTGCAGAGGGAGTCAGGTGAAAAGCCTAGTTCTCAGGGGACACTGTCTATGGAAGAGAAGGTTGAGTTCACAAAATACCAGTGGCCATTTATCAGGAGATACCACTGAGGATTAAAATAACAGACAAAGGGCCACAGATTGAGCTCAATGGTTCTGGCACCTGCCTAGCAAGCGCAAGGTCCCTGTTCAAACCCTGGTAACCACATACAACAATACCGGGCGTGGTAGCTCACACCCACCAGCAATCAGCACCACAAACCATAGTGCCGGGCGTGGTGGCTCACGCCTGTAATCCCGGCATTTGGGAGGCAGAGGCAGGAGGATTGCTGAGATTGAGGCTTCCCTGGGCTACACAGCGAGTTCAGGACCAGCCTGAACTATAAAGCAAGACCCTGTCTCAAAAAATAATAATAATAGACAAAGAATAAAAAAGGAATGAGAGTTTATTACTTGGGGCACTGGGAATTAATCTTAGCTCTTCCTGGCCAAGACCACGATCTCTAGACTAGTTAGTACTGTCTGTGCAACATAACAGGGTGTGCAAAGGCCAGGGTAAAGGATCGCGAGACTAACGCTCATTCTTGCAAAAAAGACAGGCCACTGTTAACGAGCCACCTGTGTTATCTTACAGGTCATGGATAACAAGCCACCTGCATTATTATCTCTAGCTAATGTTTGATCTGGGAATTAAGGGAAGGCCCAGGGAGGTGACCCACCTCTATTCAGCTGTGAGCCTCTGCTGGAGACTCGGTGCCTCTGTTCTCAGCCCCTGTGGGTGACGAGGGTAGAAGCCATCTCCGCTGGCAATTAACACGGGATATTTTCAGGACGCTGAGAGGGGTGCAGGAGACCCCAGTGCAGCCTATGCTTTCACGGCTGCAGGAGACCAGCTTGGAACCACACTGGGCAGGCTATAAAATATTACTAGTGAGTTGGCTTATCAAAGGGCCATTGACTGAATAGTGAGTCAACTCAGGGCCTACAAGTGAATTGGCAGATGAGCCTTCGGTGCCGTACAGCGATCACAATTGTGATCTCCACGATCCGTGACATTGAGACGTCTCTATGGCAAGAAGAAAACCCTACAGCTGAGGATTTATGGCTCGAGCGGCGGGTTGCCCAGGTCAAACGTCTGTGCCCAGTCTTTTTTTTTTTTTCCCCGTAAAGAACTTTTCTCTGCAAACCTGTTACAGACGGTAGGAATTCTGCCCCTGATGTTAACTCCAGCGTTCTCTTTCTCTGGTTGCAGTTTTTCCACTACTCCCAAGGGAAGGTGTACCTTGGGAATTACCCACCTTTTAAGGACAGAATCAGCTGGGCTGGGGACCTCGACAAGAAAGATGCATCGATCTACATAGAAAACATGCAGTCTATGCACAACGGCACCTACATCTGCGACGTCAAAAACCCTCCTGACATTGTCGTCCAGCCCGGACACATCAAGCTGTATGTGGTGGAAAAAGGTACTCTCTTCAGTGACTTGGCAGTAAGCCGCAGAGTGGCAGTTCCAGGTGTGTTAGGAGGGAGGGTTCTCACCATGCAGCTGTGCCCCGTTTCCGTGGACCTTTGGGTCCTGGGTACCTGGGCTGGGGAGCCACTGCAGGGTCCGGCAGGGGGCCCCCTGCCTTCCGGAGGGTTCACTTTTCACAGTTAATTACAAGGCAGAATAAGTCTGTGCTGTCTGTTGGGGAGCAGACTGATAGAATTCACATCTCTAGTTTTGCTTTGTTTTTTTGGGGGGTGGTGTTGGTACCAACTCTGGCCCCTGTGCTTCCAAGGGCGGCACGGTACCCCTTGAGCTAAATCCCCAGCCCCTTTTGCTTTGATTTGAAAGCACCAGGAGGGGACTGTAGGTATAGAAATACTTGGTTCTGTGTTTCATTCTTTTCCGGTTAATATTCATGCGTTATCAATTAGATATTAGTATCCATAACTTAGAGAAAAAATGTAGTAACTGCTAATGGAAGGCATGCTTGGTAACAGAGTCAGATTCCGTTTCCTCCCTCCCCAGAAGAAGCCTTACTGCTGTTTTGTTCTTTCTGTCCAGAGAATCTGCCCGTGGTTCCGGTCTCCGTGGTGGTGGGTATCGTGTCTGCTGTGGTCCTAGGTGTCCTTCTTTTCATCAGCATGATCGTGGCTGTGCTCTATCGACGGAAAAATGCCAAACGGGATTATACTGGGTAAGCAACGGCCCTCTGTGTGGGGGTCAGTTTTAGGGAAAAAGGGTTGTGAAGAACGAGGCGCTGACCGCTGCTGTCACGTCGGAGTCGGCCGGCTCACGACAGCCAGCGGTTCCCAGTGGAAGGATTCGAATCCTGGCCAAGCTTTGCCTCTTGGGTTTGGTGCAGCAAACAGCTCTGCAGTCCGGGCTCTGTCTCAGCCCCCACATTACGGTTCGTTATGGTTTGTGTTCCTGCACCACAAACATCATGTACCCGTTTGAAGAGTTTTTAAATCTCTTGGTGACCATCTCATAAGCTTCGGTGCAGTTGGATAAACATAAAACCCGAATGACGAAGCCGTGCTAATGAGCTCCCACGGCCCGGGGAGGAGGGGCAGGGCTCGTCTTCTCAGTAGTTCCCCCACCCCAAATTGAAGCAGTTGTATCCCTTTGATTGTTGGTGGCTAGATGCACCCACATCCGGATGGTAAGACTTAACACCGTAAACCAGCAATAAAGAAAAGCCGACTCTCTTGTTCATGGCTTCTCAGAAGGGACATCTCTGAGCCCGGGGTGTGTGTCTGATGGAAGGACTTTCTCTTCTCCGCTCCAGCTGCAAAGCTAAGCCCGCATAAGCCCTGTAGAGCGCCCGGGTAAGCCTGGGGGTGGAGGCCGCGCGACACGGCAGCGTGACCACGCACAGTCCCCCTGACCGTCCCGGAGGCGCTGTGAGTGGCCAGGACTGCATGCCCCTCTCCGGCTGGTGGACAGTGGGAACCTCTAACTGGGGCCCTGCCGGTGGCTCGGCGGGCGTGAGGGGCGCTGTGCTTACTCGAGTCTGAGTGCTCGCGTCCGGGTGGCCCTTGCTCGGAGCCTTCTGCTCTGCTGGTTGTGTTGCCTCCTGCATGGTGAGTGATCTGTGACTAAACGTCGCTGGGTGCTGGTCTCCCCCTGGCACTGTTGCAGGGCCTGACGTGCCAGGCTGCAGTTCCCGCTCTCGCTTTCGTGCGGGGCAGGGAAAGAAGTGAACCCCGCATGGCCTCACGAGTGCTGTGCTTCTCTCTCTGGTTTCTTCCCCGCCGTACTTTTCTGCCTTGCTCCGCTGGGATCGGGTCCTGCTTACCTTCCGCTTCCTAAGAAAAGCTGACGTAGAAGACACTGGCACTGTGCCATGGCTGGGTCTCCTCTTCCTCTCCCAGTAGACACATGGCAACTGATCCCATCGCACGCTGCTGTTAACAGTCCTGTGTATGTACCAGCTGTTCCCCTCGTTGCCCGCTAACCAGCTATCTCTGGCCTAACCCAGTAGGTAGCGTGGTGTGTCCGTAGCTGCGTCTCAGCCTCGTCCTGAAAACAGGTTCTGTAGAATGTCCGGTGAAATTGGGTCCATCTGAATATACATGTTCTTCATGTAAAATGCTGTTGTGTACGTGTCCATGCGTTTCTTTTTCATCCGTGAACATTGTTAGCAATGATTACGACCCTTTCGGTGTTAAAATAATCAAGCCATTTCAGCTCAGAGCCTCTAGCCTCCTTTCTGAAAGCAGTGTGCAGAATGCCTGGTATGCTTTGGTCTTAGTAATGACACTTTATTTTATATGTTGTTTTTGAGACAGGGTCTCACATTGTAGTTCAGCTTGGCCCTGAGCTCACTGCGTTGCCCAGACAAGCCTGGAACTCAGCAATCCTCCTGCCTCTGCTTCCTGAGTGCTGGAATGACAGGCCTGAGCCACCACGCCTGGCAGTAATCACACTTTAAATGTGATCCTTGCCAGCCACTAAGCTGTTAAAATAAGGCTTTAAGCTGCAGTAATGACACATAACAGCAGGAAAATCCCAGATGAATCATTCCCAGGCGTTCGAGGTCTCCGTCATTTATCAGGGAGAGCACTCAACACCTGAGAGTCCCTCTGCCCCCGAAGAAGCTCAGTTCCATAGTTTCACTGCTTATCACTTCCTGGGTGGTTTGTCTTGGAGTTCTGGATTGTTCTTTTTTTTTTTCCTTTTTTTTTGGAGGGAGCAGAGGCAGTATCCAGCTGTGCTCTTGGGAAACAAAAGGCACAGAGTTAGAGAATGGGGAAAACAATGCAGGCCGTACTATAAGCCTGCCTGTATGTCTGTAAATTTTAAAATACATTCCGGAAAGATTTACCTTCAATAATCTTAAAGACAAATTGTCAGGAAGAAAGCTTAGACGAACGAATGGGTGTCAGGGGTAGAGAACAGTCTTAAGGTACGTGATCATTGTGATACTTGTGGTTTCGTTGTCTTTCGTTTTTATACATTTGCCGTTTCATCTTACCATCACTTGCATTTCTGTACTTTTAATTTTTAAATTTCTTTCCTTTTTTTTTTCCTTTACATTCGTTCTTCAATTTGCCAACCTATCAGCTGCAGTACATCAGAGAGTGTGTCACCAGTTAAGCAGGCCTCACAGAAGTCCCCCTCCGACACAGAGGGTCTGGTAAAGAGCCTGCCTCCCGGATCGCACCAGGTAACAGCTGATGGCAGTTGTGTCCTCTGCAGTTTGGTGCCTTGTCGCTTTCTGAGTGCAAGAAAGAGTGCTGAGCTGTGAAAGAAAGACAGGTGGAAAGACAGACAGACAGAAAGAGAGCAAGAGAGGGCAATTAGAAGACTGGTTTCAGAAGACCACACACCTACCCACCCACAGGAGTGTGTGGAGAAGAGTCTGACTCCTGTACAGTTTTCCAGCAAATACGGTTCCTTTGGTCCAAGTAGAGATAGGAAAGGGCTCTGTCAGCTGCACAAAAATGCTTCTTTAATGGCCCATGAAAATAAAAGCTAATGGACTGTATTCTTTACAGAAATACTCTGTAAGATAATAAGTTAGCAGGAAAAAGTTAATATGCTTCGTATTAGTAAAAACAAAATATTCTTAACGGTCCTTTAGAATTGAAAGTATTTAGGACCGGGAGATTTAGGTTAGTGGTGCTGCACCTGTCTCACAAGCACAAGGTCCTGAGGTTGATCCCTGGTACCAAGAAGTAATCTTTAAAAAAGAAACGAAAGTATTTATCTGAATAATTGATAGGCTTAATGAACAAGGAATGGCTTTGCTTTCTCCTTGGAAGAGAAGTAACTTTCTTGGTAGCTAATGCAGAATCTACCGCTGTGGTTACTGTGGTCACGCTGTGCGCTGGCTGTGCTGTCCGGAACGTGCCTGTGGCAGGGCCAACGCCTCCTGACTGCAGTCTGTGTGGGTCTTCCGGGGTCCGAGCTTCCTCAGGAATTCTAGCAAGTAGCACTTTGCCCTGAGGAGCTGCTGTGGGCAGAATGAATTCAGGGGAAGCAAAGAGAGTGACAGTGTTTGTGAAATTGTGCAAATAAGTCTTACAGTAGTATTTCATAGTTGTCACGTATGTGGAGGAAACCCTTCTAGTAGTGAGAAACCCAGGCTTTGTTAGCGGTAGCTAAGGAAAGCTGCATGGGCTAGTGACAGCCCTGAGGCTCAGCTCCAGGTTCCTAGAGAGCAAGTTCATTGCTCCAGCTTCAGGCTCCGGCCTGTTTGTGTTCTCTGTCTCTGTCTGTTTCCCATGAACATTCCCCAGATACCCCAGTTGGAATGGGGAGAGGGTTGTAATGAAGCCGTTAGGGCCTAGTAGCATCTAAAGAAACTTTAGAAAAATTAATTCTGCCCTTGAAGTTCTCTTGGTGTCCCTGTCCCAGTGAAAACAACCATGAAAAGAAGAGGGAAGAAGGAAGTCTAGTTTTCAAGATGTTAGGACGTAGGTTACACAGTACATGCAGCTCGTGGGGGGAGATGGAAACAGATCCCAGCATGCTCCTGGGCTTATCGACTTGCAAGACTCTGCCTCAGTTTTTTTCTTTAAAGGTAGGAATATAGCTCAGTCCAGAGGCTCCAGGTTCAGTGCTTAGTACAAGGTGAGAGATAGGGAAGGAAGGAAGGGGAAAGGGAAGAGAGTGTATTGCTATGGGGAAGTAGAATTAAACTCCACTATGCTGGTGATAGTGCTGTATGCAGGTGATCAGAATCCTCAGTATGGCTCAGTGGTAGAGTGGGAAGCCCTGAGTCCGACCCCCAGCACCAGAACAGAACCAAGTGACTAAAACAGAGATGATCAGATTGGATAGAAGTACTCTTGGTTTTAGTTATCTTCCAAGTCTCTTTTTTTAGGCTTACACTTATTGTTAGGGCCATTTTCTGGAGCAACATGATTAAGACCCTGTCTCAAAAAAAAAATTAAAAAAAAAAAACTGTTTTCTGCCTTACCTGTTTTTGGAACTCTGTGAATTCTTTGCCAGTTGCTACAAGCCTTTTGAGTGGACTATATGATTTCCAGCAGATCTGCCATGTAATTTTCATCTTCTGTTTGGTGATTAAGCCCATTTACGTGTCAGACCGGCCTTGCTCTAAGGCTAGAAAGTTGGCTGGGGACTCTGTTTCCGGTCTGCTCCCTGAGGCGGGGTGGGAGCTTCTGCACAACCGTTGTGCCGCCTTCAGTCAGGAGCTCTGAGGTCCTCGTCAGAGGGCCCGAGCGCTTCAGAGCTTGTTCTGACTGGAATCCTTGAGCCCGCTCTTCAGTTTGTCTGCAGAGAAGAAAAAGATTTTCCACAGCTTGGGAAGAACTCGACCTACTTGTGCCCATTGTGTATGTAGCGTGGGCCAAACATGGGGGACACAGGGATCCTCCACCCCCCAAGAACTGTAGAGTCTCCTAGGACATGCAGATAATGTTTAGACTTTTTCGTGATGTAGAGAAATAAATTTTAAATATTCTGATCTTGAGGACATTTTCATATTTAGCTCAAATTCGAAGGTCGTGCTTTACAGATTAGCAGTGTTTTAAAAGCTAGGATTAATTCTGAAAACTGCAAATGGAATTGACCTGGGGAGACTTTTAATGAGGATGTGTGTTTTCCCAGCATTGAAGTGAAGGGCTGGAGCAAGGTAGTCTCTAGGCCTCTGCTCGGCCTCCTGTCCCTGAGCTGAGCAAAGGCCCACAGTGGAGTGCTGCGGTGGCTGTCGCCACAGACGCATGGCGGTCAGTCAGATCTGTGAGGAGATGCGGGCCTGGCACGAACTGTCACTGGGAGGGCTGTCTTCCGGGGTCCCGGCGTGCTGTGCTTTCCAGCAGCCATGCTTCGGATTTGCTTCCTACAGCCATCACCTGAGAATCATAGCAGTGGTACGTGGTGCCTCAGTTCATGAACATAGTTGGTTCTGTGATTTCAGTCACAAACTGAATTGCTCAAGAACCGAATCAAATTCAGTGATTGGACCATTGTTGACCTTATCTTGAAGTTTATTTTGTTTTTAGGGATTGAATCTTGGGCCTTTGCACCAAGATACATCCCTATCCTTTTTTTTTTTTTTTGTAAGGGGAATCACACTTGGGAGGCAGGTGTCAGAACCACTGAGCTAAATCTCTGGCCCAGCCCATTTTTTATTTTGAGTTAGGGTCGCCCTAAGTCACAAAGTTGCTCAGGTAGGGCTTAGCTTATGATGCTCCTGCATCAGCCTCACAGAGTGCTGGGATTACAGGCTGGGCTGCCTTGCCTGCCTTGATAGGAAGTTTTTCTTTTAGGGGAAAATTCTTGCCAGAAGTCCTTGTTATGATTTCTGTTTCGATGTCCCCCCCAGAGCCTCGTGTGTCATAGGTGGGGAGCTCCCAGGTTGTTTGATTAGAGTGTGTGAACATGGACTAAGGGTGTGGGTAATAGAAGCCTCACCCTGGATAGACTCGGCACCAATCAACGGGCTTATTGCCCGGATACCATATAAAGGGAAGGCAGGCTTGCTGCTGTTATTGCTTGCTGCTGCCTCCCTGCCCTCTCATGGACTGTTTCTCCCCTGTGATGCCCCTCTGCCATGGTGCCCTTCCTTGGGCCCAGCAGACCAGCGACTGAAACCTCAACAAACCATAAGCTGATTTAAACGTTTCCTCCTTTAACTTAGGGTGACAGGTATTTTGTCTCAGCAGCAAGAAGGGTAACTAAGACAGCCTTCCAGCAAACTTCTCCTGGTTCCAAGAACGGCTCACATTCTAATACCTCTTCCGGTCACCTGCCAAGGGACAGGAATTGCAAGTGCCTTAGACATGGTCCACATTCACCTCAGGGGCTGAGTTGGGCTGGGCCATTAGCCTGAGCAAGGGAGGATGAGCACCAGGACGGAAGGAGGGTCCTGTAAGCACAGGGGAGTGCGCAGCTGGCGAGGGGGAGGGCGGCAGGCTCAACACAAGGCCCAGCAAGGCTCTGCCTTGAGTTTGGAGTGTTATTGCTTGGGGGAGTGATAAGCCCTTTATTCTAAAGCTTAGTGTTGACTAAGATCAACTTAAAATAATTTTTATATAAATATTTGATGAATAACTGGTTTTATAGGTCCTTTTCGGGAAATGATTAGTTAGTGTCTTGAATGTAAAAGGCTGGTAGTTTTGGAGAAATGGTTGAATGGAACCCTTACGTATTTCCGAACCATGCTACTTACAGTCATGTTTGAAGAAATCCCTAGGCTGCGTTTTCTTGTTTAGTCATCACATGTGTCCTGAAGACGTGTTCTTTTATTCTCTCTATTTTACAGAGGAAGAAACTGAGATTTAGTTAGCTGAATTACTTGTTCAGGGTTAGTAGTTAGTGGTGGAGCTGAAGTTAGCCCAGGCCTTGCCTGGTTCTGAGGCATATGGCTACTCTAGTGTGCTTCTCCAGATCTTTTCTACTCTGTTATACAGCCAGTGTTACATATTATTTGATAGTCGTTTATTTCATTTCAAAGCAAGTCATAATACAGAGGTGTGTTTTATATTTATATTGGCTTTAAAAAGTATCCCCAGTATTGAAACAATTGCTTTGTCTACAGTTGAAAAGCATACAGTAAAAGTGGATATTTCTCAGTGATCCTGTGCTAGTGTTAGAAATGATTTCTTTAATGCCTGGAGGACCCTGATCAAATTATAAACGGCTTCAGAGACCATGGAAATTGTACTGCAGGAGGTTCTGTAAGGACTTCTGAGGAATTAGTTCTAGGTTACCAGAAAAGCAGTGAGTGCTTCTGCACAGTGCCATCCAGTGCAAAGGGAGGCTCGTGAAACACGATGGTGTATAATCATCCACCTTATTCCTTGGATCCTGCATCATATGAGTCCAGCTGTTTGAAAGTCAAAATGACCATGAAAGGTAAATTGATTCAGTAATCAGAGGCAGCGTGATGATGCTGCAAAAGACACTCTGGAAGGAGTTTCAGAAAGTGAAGAGAATGGTGAGCTAAGTGGGTTTGAAGTGAGGGAGAGGGGGGAATATTTTAAATCAGACTTCATATAAACTTAGAGGCAGATTCTGTACTTTTCTGGACTTTCTTCCCCCATGTCAGAGATACTTTTCTCATTGCCAGGTCATTTATACCCAGTACCCACAAGTTAAAGGTGGAAGGGTTTATTTTAGCTCACAGATTGTAGAAGTTGCAGTCTGTGGTCAGCTGGCATGGCAGAGGAGAAACAGTCCATAGCAGTGCAGTAGGAGGCAGTGTGACTTCCTGCTTCTCTCCCTTTTTATTCCATCCAGACTACTACTGTTGGTTGGTGCCATCCACACCCAGGGTCGATTTTCCCTCTTCAGCAAATCTATCATCCACACCCAAAACTGTGCTAAACCAGTCAGTGGGCTAATCCAGCATCACGTACCCATGATCTAGTCACTTCTGAAAGCCCCACCTATAAGTACACAAAGTTTTGAGGAGACATCTAAATACAGGCCATGACAGCTCCATCAGCATGATTGTTTTGGTGGTACTGGGGCTTGAATCAAGAGGCTTTGGACTGAAGTACGTTCCTAGCCCTCTTTATTTCTTATTTTGAGATAGTCTCACTAAGCTGCCTAATGTGGCTTTGAATAGGAAATCTTGCCTCAGAAACCTAACTGCTGGTATTAGAGGTATGCATCCTGATCTCACAGTTTTTATATGGTAATAAATGTGTCACAAGTGGAACTCAGAGCTAATCAATCACTAATCATAACGAAAGGACACGTCAGACACTTTGTTTTTTGGGATCTTTTCAATAGTTAAGGCCTATCTGTATAGTAAATACTTAGAGGAAAATATACCCAAACAAATTTTCACTTGATTTCTGTAATTCTTTGTTGGAGAGTTAAAAGAAGAAGAAGGAGGAGGGGCCGGAGGGTTAGCTCACTGGTTCTGGCGCCTGCCTCGCAAGCGCAAGGTCCTGAGTTCGATCCCCGGTAACCACATATAATGCTGGGCGTGGAGACACGCCCACCAGCCATCAATACCACATACCACAATGCCGGACATGGTGGCTCACGCCTGTAATCCCAGCACTTGGGAGGCAGAGGCAGGAGGATTGCTGAGTTCGAGGCTTGCCTGGGCACTATAGTGAGCTCAGGGCCAGCCTGAACTACAAAGCGAGACCCTGTCTCAAAAGCAAAAAAAAAAAAAAGAAGGAGGAATGTGAATGTAAAGATGTACAGTTAAAACAGCCCAGTTAAGGTGGGTTTTGTCATCATTGCTCTTTTTTTCTTTGTTCTTACATATGGTACGTGGTAGCAATGGCGGGTTCCTTTCTGATCTGGCCCTGTTTCCTCTGGTCTTCCTACAGTCCTGAACAGTCGTTGGCTCTGAAAATTGCAGTCCTGTGGCATGTGCTACAGATGTCAGGACTCTTACAACACCAGGCTTTCACGAGCTCCTCCGGATCAAGTTCAATCCCTGATCTCAGCCCAGACCCACCAGTTCCTGGGAACACATCCTTTCATCTGGCTCCTAGCTCTTGACAATTCACAAAGTCCCTGAATTGAGACCTTATTACATGCTAAGGAGAAAAGAGTGAGAATCACATTAGACAGTGGTGAACCACTGGAAAAAAACCAAATCCATCAAGTGGAAGAGATTCTTTCATTGCTTCTCTTGTCACATTCAGCAATTCGGCAGCCTGCTGTGTTCCTTTTTTTTTTTTGAGACAGGGTCTCACTTTGTAGTTCAGGCTGGCCTTGAGCTCACTATGTAGCCCAGGCCAGCCTCGAACTCAGCAGTCCTCCTGCTTCTGCCTCCCAAGTGCTGGGATTACAGGCGTGAGTCACCACGCTGAGCACTGTGGTGTGTGGTACTGATTGCTGGTGGGTGTGAGCCACCACGCCTGTTATTGTATGTGGTTTCTGGGGATCAAACCAGGGACCTTGTGCTTGCTAGGCAGGCACCAGAACCACTGAGCTACATCTCTGGCCCCTGCTGGTTTCTTTTGCCATGGAAGATAATCTGTCTCACACAAATGAACTTACTGGTATAGTAACGTTTGCTGACTGATGCAGACACGTTTTGTTTTCTTTTTTTTTTTTTTTTTTT